>CAMXCT020004458.1:442664-507581 GCA_947184155.2 Cladocopium goreaui
TCTGGGACAGTCAACACGAGAACATCTCCACTGCAAGCTTTGAAGAATGGAGAAGTTGCCCGTGTGCTGTGCAGATACAACTGGCTCCTCCGAACGTCGATTCAGACGTGAGAAGATGGATCCTGACTGAAGCGATCCTGTCAAATGTTGGCCCAAGGACCATATTTCCTACCATCTCATCTCCAAGAGCTGAAGCGATATTCTACATACTCTGTCTCTACATGTCCCTCTATATGTGCTGATGGGATCTGATGGGCGTGTATGTACCTTAAGAACTACACCAGATCTTGGACGGTTGTTCATCTTGCTTCGCTTCAATACAGGCGCAGCTGGTGTGGCGAAATCACACAGTGCAGGCCTCTGCCACGGTTTCGTTTGCAGAGAATTCGCTCAATTGGCACATCACCTCGAAATGCTGATGCTGGGTTGCCTCAAAATTGGAACATCACCCATTTATTCTTGGGAAAACGGGTTTGGAAGATCAGTGTTCAATCAATTGGATTCCCTTTTCAAGATCCGATGCTTCAGAAAATCCATATTTCTCCGCAATGGCCATATCTGGTGGATAAATCCCATGATTTACCATCCATTTCCCCATTAGAATTGCCGGGCACCTGGCTCGACACCGAGGCAACCAGGGGTCACTTGGATTCATTTGGTACACCCTGAACCCTAAACCCAGCTCTAAAAATAATCCAAGATACTTTGGTACACCAGCGGCCTCAAGTAATCTGCTTGAGGGCCGTGGGGAACCGCTGGATTGAAACACTGAAACAGAAATAGCGAACCCCCTCAACAGTGAAACAGAAATGGAGGGAAGAAAATGGAAGGCTCAAGAAAACGAGAGAGAAACAATAAACTCAACGATCTGGCAAAAACATGCAACGAGTAGACCACTTCCATACCTAGGAGTCTCATGGCTGAGATCATGGCTGCGCAAGCTCCTCACTACGCCACTTCGCGGCAAAGGAAAGTAGTGAGAAGCTTTCCTTAGCGGATGGTTTATCTGGGATTGCATATCACATCGCGGCTTTTATAGCGAGTCTTCCGTCCAAGTTGTTTTGCTGGTATTGCTGCACTTGGTGCCTAGTATTAGTAACCCTCGATCTGTGAATGGCGCTCAGGTGCACAAATGTTGGCTTGCTCGGAAATGCGCAGGTGCTGTCATGCCAAGATTCAGTCATCTGCTTGATGACAGTGAGACGGTAATTAATCACGACGATGGTGGCTGAAATTGCCTCACCGTCAAACAATGGTTGTTCCCACCTGCGCAAACGGGGCAGACAGCTTGGACAGCTAACATGCCACATCAATGCCATCCAAACCCTCCCTCCACTCCAATTTCCATCAATCATATTTCCAGACAGTATACGATAATAGAGATATTGATATATATATATATGTGTGTGTGTGCGCGCGTATGTATGTGTAGACATACATACATCCTGCACACACACACACACACACATATATATATATGGTCATATATACAACTGCACATACAAGGGCACACTACAATCTTTGTGCAGCTTGGAACTGGGAACTGGGTGCCTTCCAGCGGTGTGGGTGCGTTCCATTGGATGAGCACTGCGGTGATGTCATCGCAGTAGTCACCGCAAACATGGGCCCAGCGCTTCCTGCTGGCACTCGTGATGAATTCCACCTGGGCAACGGACAACCAGGTGTTACCCCTGCTGGATACCCTTGAAAGATGATCAAGAATTGAAGGTGATACACCTGATAAACCGTTTAATGATGTTTAACCCCAACCAGACAATGTCGAAAAAAGTGATCTCATCTCAAACAGAAGATGAATATTTGGAAGATATGCCGACAGGGAAAAAAAGAACAGATACGAAACGTCAGGTTTCTGGTAGTTGATAACGTTCAAAGTTTTGGGGATCTGGAGTCCATGATGTTCCAGTCCAAGTTGCTGTTTCACGAGTTCCCTTTAGTCGAAGCTTCTTCGAAGTCATGTTGCAGCAATCTTCGCCTTCGATGAACTCCTTGGGTCCGTGAATGATTTGTGTTGCCCAAGATTGCGAAGTACCACCATGTGTGTGACTCTAAAAATCCAGCTAAAGGAAACGGTCACCACCATGATGAATTTCAGGGTGTGCAGCCCTGAAATTAAAAGTCAAAGATATGATCAATTTTTCTCCCTCCCCGAGTAGGAAAATCCGTCCAGTAACCTCAAACTTTGGTCAAGCATTGAGTCAAGGATCCCAAATGCCGTCACTGGCCACGATCGCATACCATTGATCATTCGGCTGCATCAGGAATTTGTGATATTCAGGCACCCGCGAAATACCAGCCTGGAACATGGGTCATTAAACGTCCCAATTGAACATCACCCAACTATGAGGTGTTTTATCTGTAACGGCCATTAAAGGGTGGTGTCCAATATCCCAAAAATGGGACATTTACCAATCCCTGTGGAATGCCGGTGACATTGACCATGGACCGGGCTTTCAGTGTGACACTCTGCAGTCATGAAGCATTCACCACTGAGGCCCACACGCAGGCGGTATCACCAAAGGCACGTGACATGGTCAGGCCAGGGAAGTTGGAACCTGCCAGGTTTCAGTCTGAAACAGCCATGGGCCTGGAGTCCACCGAACTGGTCCATGTTGATCTCTAAAATCCAGCCCCGGCCTTTCAAATAGATGCGCCAGCTCCCTTCATCCACCTCTCGAACTTCACTACCTTCGGCTTCCAGACGTGCTTTCTCCTCTGGTAGCTCTGGCTTGTGGTCCTGGTGACGTCTCCCACTGGAAACATCTGGAAACTGGATGAAAAATAGGGAACCAGCACGCCCACAAACATATCTGAATTGTCTATGAAATTGGCATATCACCAGCATGAGTCAAGCAACAAATTGGGACGTATTTTTAGGTTTTTTAGATATGCATATATGATTTATATGTATACAAAATACATATCCCACAGTCAATCCAAAATAGGTTCCCTTGTTTCTTCTAAGTGGCTGAGTGGCTGAGTGGCTGAGTGGCTGCACGCCCAAAAAAAATCACCAGTACGCGTTCCATAAAACTAAAGCCCGATGATGTCCCAAAAGAGAATCCATGATATCCTCATAGTTTTTGGATGACCAAAACCTCCACAACTATCATTAAAATGTATTATATTCAAATCATAGTGACATCCTGACATCCCCTCTTTTTTCTAGGTGATGTTCCTCCCATCCCAAGAAAGCCATTCTTCTCCCATATGTTCCATTGAATTCTCACATTCAGATCCCATGAATTTCCTCATGGGTTTTCCCCATCGGCGGCCTTGGTGCAGAAGATCATCCGCGAGTCCCGGCGATTCCAAGAGCCCAACATCACCCGGGCGTCGCCGATGAAGGCGATGTGCACCTGGGAACTGCCCGAAGGATCGCCATGGGACTCCACCAAGGTGAACCGAAACCAACAGGTGAGGTTGACTATAACTATAACTATAGTTGGTTAACTAGTTGGTTATAACTATAAGATACTATAAGTATAACTATGGCACCAACAATTTCTGGGACTTGGTTTAACTATAACCAAGAGTTTAAGGTGAAATATAACTATAATATCTAGTTGGTTAACTATAACCATAACATACCACAACTAGTTGGCTCAGTTGATTTATCACCAACTAGTTCTATGACTGGTGAAGCCCCCGGCCATGGGATGTTCTTCGGTGGGATCATAGCTCAGAAAATTCATGGGGATTGTCATACCATGGTTGTGTTCCAACCCATCAAAAATGCTTGGATTTATCCAAGCAAAATGGGATGGAAAGCTAAGAACTAGCCCAAAAATCATGGTTAGCTGATTTATTAGATATGGTTTAAAGGATATATATATATACATTATAATCGAGCTTTCCGGCATGTTTGCCTCAAACCAATGCATGGTGAAGCGCAGTAGCTCACCAGGCCGCAAGGATACCGAGTTTGTTGGACACCGCCATGGAGCCCGCCATGTGCCCTTCAAAACTTGACATATCTAGTGGCCCAAGATTAGGCCATTCACCAAAACAAGTCCTTCCCTGATTGGTGCGACATTCGATAAATGACATATATTTTTGCACTTAAATACATCCATTCATATCTAATTCATATCCATCATGCACCACCCCTCCCAATCCCAGGCACCGTTTGCTCCTCCAGTACCAGCACGGAGCCTGCGGCGCCGGAAGCCTCGATGTTGATGGTGTGGAGCTTGCCTGGCGACATCGTCGGATGGGACGATCAAATAACGAGCGCCGAAGACAATGGTTAGCTTAAACTCAATGGGGTGGTGATTTGTTGCAGGAAACTGGCTGGTGTTGAGAATTTCTCATTTTTTGGGTTTTCGGTCCTGTAAATCTTCCCATCATCCAATTCCGAGAAGCTGGGTATGAGTCAAGTTACTGGGGTATAGCCCAACTCCGCTGCTTTATCAAGGCTTAATCGTACATGTCACAGCTAGATTGCAATTTTTGGGCACACCCCCAAATGATCCTGAGCAGCCACAAAAATGGCTAGTCCAACCTTCTGAGTTCCGTTTCAAAGACTGTTGGAACATCTCGGATCAAGTGCACAGCACCGTGCCAAGTTACAGAACTCCTCCAGATCCTCTTGCGCCTTTTGAAAGGCTTCCTTCAGGGCCTCCTCCCAGTTCTTGCCAAAGTGCTCACCTCAAGGTTCAGCCACTTGGGTAATCTTGGGTTCCAAAAGACGTGAGAAAATGTGAAAAACAAAATGAGAAAAGGAGATTATTGGAAAGGGAGAATCTCTGTCACCCCATTTTGGAAAATTGGAACATCAAACATCTTCAAGACCAAACTGCACCAGTCACTTTTGCTGAGATAAAACGGCAAGGTCTGCACCAGGCGGAAGGACACCAGGTGTCCAAAAGGTCCATGGCCATCACACACTCCGTACATCGTAATGGCGCCCACGTGGTGGATGAAGAAGTTGTCCTGGCAAACGCAAAAAGGCCTGTTGGTGACCCGGGGTGATGGAATGAACTTATTTGATGGAGATTGGGGTATACATACATACGTATATATATAATTATATATATATACATGTGTAGATGCATCCTATGACATGTAATTACATTTTATATATATCTCTCTCTCTCTCTCTCTGTCCCTCCCTCTCTCTGTCTCTCTCCCTCGCTCTCTCTTTCTCTTTCTCGTTCTCGTTCTCGTTCTCTTTCTCTCTCTCTCTCTCTCTCTATATCGCGATCTATATATGTATAATTATAATATATATATAATTATATGTTATATAATTATATATATATATACATTTATATACATTTATATACATTTATATATTTTTATCATATCATATATCCCTTTACCATGATACCAACCAATGGTCGAAGGATGTCTCTTCATGTCTCTGGTCCTGATTCGGTGTCGGATTGCTCGCGGACTTCTGCCCCTTCTGGCACAGCACGGCAATGTCGGTGGGCTGCTTCAGCTTGGTGGTGCCCGTCCAAGTGTAGTAGTCTTCCTCACCTCCAGAAGTTTTGGGACTGAAAAAGACATCTCAAATCTGCTGGAGCAACAGATCATGCTGAGCTAAAATCCCTGACACATCTGACACTCCCAGGCCAAACTCAAAATCTTGGAACTTAGAACCCCATTGTTAAGATTCTGTATAGTGAATCCATGTGAATCCCCAGGACATTGCGACTTGGGCCCGCCTTTTTGCTGCTTCTCAAAGCCGCTGCGGCAATGGATGTGTTTGTCCATGGTGAACTTCTGTCCCGGAACCACTCCACCGAACATCATCATGTGCGCATCCGACACCACATGTTCGTCGCTTGGTGTGACCAACGCAGGGTTCTTGAAGTCCTGCCCCAAAGACGCATGGCCCAAGCTAAAAACAGCAAAATGATGTTTATATATGTTTATCAACTGTTGCCCAATGGCAAGTTGCCTACTGGCGGCCACTGGCGAGCACAGGGAATGTGGAACCGCCTCGCAGACACAGCATCTCCTCGACTCTCTCTCTCGCTCTCTCTCTCTCTCTCTCAAGTTTTGAGACTACAGTGTCACATGAAGGCCCAATATTTATGAATTTCAACCTTTAGTCATTTTAGTGTCGTGCAGTTGCCATCCCATCCTATTACAGTAAATCATATCAAATCATGTTCCATCCAACCCTTGTCCTGAGCCACCTTGTCTGCCAAGGTCTCGGGTGGTGCTTCAGAGCCCGCCTCGCTGACCACCTTCTTTTCAACTTTGATCTCTTCCTGCTTCTTTTCGCGTTTGCGCACGACCTGTGCTCCCAGACTTCCCAGAGCTTTGAGGAGGTCAACAGTGATGCTAGTGACAGTTATGCTCCAGGAGAGTTGTTTCAAGGAGGTCAACCTGGTCAACCTCATAACCTAAGAAAACCAGAATTTGGCAAACAATCAATCTGGGCGCATTCGGCCGCGGCCTTGGGCTTCTTCTCTTGCTTCGCTGAACTGTGCAGATCCTCATCCTCATGAGCATCCCTCTCTTCATCCAATTGCTCACCGGCGGCCTCTTTCATGGCATCTTGGTATTTGGCATACTTATCCATGTTACCTTCCAAGAAGCTCTGCAAGGGTCCCAAGATTCGTTTGAAGGTGGGCCGCGTGATGTAGAAGCAAACAGCTTTGCCCACCGCATAGACGCTGGCTTTTCGGGGCTGTCCACTGAGCAGTGCAATCTCTCCAAAATATTCGCCTTTACCTTGGAATAACACAACGAAAGGATTTGTGGAAATGTGGGCCAATAATGACCAATACAATCCAATACAACATGCAGCTTCAAAATGCTTTAATGATCTTATGATAACTTATGATCTTCAATGTCTCTTCATGTTTTGCATTCTCCCAAGCAGACTGCTGATCCCTACGCAGTCTACCAAGATGCTGTACTGCTTCACCTCGATCTCACCCTTCTCGCCGGCGATGCAAGCGACTGCCTGGCCACTTCGAAGGATGAACATCTTGTCGTCCTTCTCGCCTTGCTCCACGATGGCCTCATCATCATCAAACTCCTCTTCTTCCAACACCTCTGCCAACGAACAGATCTGATCTTGGGTCAAAGTGGCGAAGATGTCGCAACTATTCAGGAACTTGCAGGACTCCTGAAGTGCAAAGGACAGATACTATGAGTCTCCTTCAGTATCTATCATTATGATGGTTTGGGTTGGTCTTCCACGACTGCAGTGGCACAGGCTTAGTTCTTGACTTCTTGGGCCAATCACCTATGCCTATGCTTTTGCGAATAGTCAGATCTGACAAGTTGTCATCGCAATGAGATTCAATTTCATACTTTTCACGCCTCAATGTCATCACGTTCGGCCCTTGCCTACTCCAGCAAAAACTAAATAAGGCTTGGTCGACTAAATGGGGTTTTCAAGTAGTAGCAACTGACGAAGGTTGTCACAGACTTCCTCATATTTACTCCGTCAACATCACCTTTTGAGGGGACCACCAACCGTTTTTTGTGCAACATTTCAGTTGGTGCCACCAAGAGGATCGAGAAGAGAAACCTGGAGACATATCATACCTGTATTGTACCGGTCAAATCTTTTTCTCTCTGTTGGCTAAAAATGTCCAGTTCTATCCAAGCATCGCTGGTTGCATCAGTACTGTTTCCAACATCTGCATGAACTATGAATGAACCATACTGTCATAGCCTGCACGCCCATTATACCTCAAGACTTTTTGATGTTGTTTCGCTCTGGGCTACAGTGCCACAATTTTATTTGATTTTTGTTTGTCTACTTGTGTCAGAATTGCGGTCCGAACGAAACAAACATGATCAAGTGCCCGATCTCTCCTTCCCACCTCCAAATGCCCAAAAAAAACTCATCGACAAGGAAAAGCATCTTCATCTAACCCTGATCCTCACATATTAGGTTGATATTAAAGTTTATATCATGCTAATGATCCTCATCTTACCGCCCCATGATTTCCCATTTTCCACCAAGGGCTCCTTGAACTGCGCCTCACTGCTGCGCACCACGAGGTTTCGGAAGGCCGTCCGGTCCAGGCTCCACACCTCCGAGTCGTCGTGCGCCGTGATGGTGGCGCTGCGCGGACAGGTGTAGAGCAGGGCCATCTCGCCAAAAGCGAAGCCGGGGCCGCACTGGAAAACCTTCCTGGGATGGAAAACATGGAAGTGGAAGACCGAAGTGTACCGAAGTGGAATCATTGTGCTTAACAATTCCAGTGTTATGAAAATCAATGCAAGTCATTAATCATGTAATTATGGCTTATCATGATGTAAGACAGAAAAGAAATGATAATATGATTATATAATAATAGTGATTGGTCTTTGGAATAATAACTACGGATCAATCATGCAATCTTGAGAACATTGATCTTGGCAAGAATTTTGACAATAATGAATAAGAATAATTAAGAATGATGATTAACAGTTGATAATTGTGATTGGACTGATAATAATATACAATAATTATACAGGATGAAATCGTGGATAGGAAATACTGTTTTTTTTCTGTGCAATGATGAGATGGTAAATGGATGATGGAGGTTGAGATGTGAAGAAGATAGAGGGAAATAAAGATGGAATTTGGGCACTGTATAGAGCAAAGTCCGGCTTTTGTGGTTGCATAGTGGAGGATTCTGCATCCAAACTATTTCGCTGAGTGTCTTTGGTGGATCATCACCCTTCTTCACGAAGATGTCAAAGTCACCCTTCTTCACAATGTAGAAGTAGTCGCCCTCATCACCCTGCTGGATCACATTCTCCCCCTTGGCAATCTTCTTGATGAACATGGCATCCAAAATCTTCTCAAAAGTATCCTGGGTGACGGTGCCAAAGAGCATGTGAATCTTGGAATCCCGGGAGGATTTGATAATGTTTGACAACGAAGCTCGTTCCTCAGGTGTCTTCTCATAGACCGGTGGCACCCAATCATCTGCGTCACCTTTGCTCGCTTCTGCACTGACTCCGGTGCGTCTTCCTGGAGGTCGCACAGGCTTCTTCACTGGTGCTGACTCATCTGGGGCGTCATCATCTGACGCATCGGAGTCGTCTGCTTTGGCTTCCTCATCTGCTGCCACGGCGGCTGCGGCCACTGCTGGGGCAGCCTCTGAGAAGGAAACAGCTGGCGCTGCTTCAGATCCTGCAGGGGCACTGAAGCCTTCGTACTCGGGGGGAGCTTTTTGAGCAGCTTCATAGCAAATGGCCTTGAAGGTCTCACGATCCAACTCCCACAAAATGCACGCCCTGGAGGCTACCACAGAGGCAGCACGCTTGCAGTTGTACAACAAGGCGAGCTCGCCAAAGACATCTCCACGCTTGCAGGTCTTGACCACTTTCTCTTGCCCTTGGATGACCTTGATGCAATCCAACTCACCATCCTCAATCACCCACATCACCTCTCCCTCATCTCCTTCCTGAATCAGACGGGTACCAGCTTCCACCTGTTTCTCCTGCATAGCATCCAAAATGATCTTCATGTTCTCCGGAGTGTGGTGTTTGAACATCCAACAGGCTTGCAGAACTTCCTGCAGCCGGGCAGTTTGAGCCTCATCCTTGGCAATGACCTTGGGCACGTAGGCCTTGCGCTCGTTGAAGGCGCCATAGGCTTCTGCCGAGACGGACTGTCTCTGCTTGCGCTGGGGCGGGGGAGGTGGAGGTTCATCCGGTCCATCGTCCGCGCCGTCATCGGAATCACTATCCGCTGCGGCTTCCTTGGGTCCATCGGCTTTCTGCACTGTTCCTGCCACCTCGCCCTCAATGAGATCATAATCCGCACCCTGACTATCCTTGCACACCATCTCCAGCCGCTTGATCATGAATTCCACTGGATCCTCTGGCTGGCTCACAACCATCTCCTGCAGGAGCTCCTGCATTTGGCGCAAAACATCATGATTGTCCAAGTAGCTGCGCATCATCAGGGCTGTTTGGAGCTTTCTGGAGACCCCACTGCCGGACTCTGTGGGCTCCTCTTTGCCTGCAGCCCCACGGATCTGCAGCTTCAGACTGGTTTCTTCCTTACCAATGGGCACTTCATAGACATCCTGCCCCTCCTTCACATCAAAGGTGTGGCTTCCAATCTCTGCCATCAGATCCACACGGACCGGCTCCGTGCCAATGCCCGTCACGCCAATGGCCTTTCCATTTTGGACCTGGGCATGGCGACGCACAGTCCCGGTATGGAAGGAGATGATGGTCCCTTCAGGCAGGTCGCCGCTATCCACGATGGTCACTTCCATCCTGCGATGCTGTTCTCACTGCCGACTGCCACTTCGACTCGGAGACCAGCCGCTGGCTTGAACCAAAACAACCAAACATGAAGGGATCAAAGAGATAAAAAGCGTACAGAGCAAGTGTTGGAACTGCCAAAGCTTTGATGAATCTCCCAATCTCCCACCGAAACACGATTTCAGTACTTATTTGATTTTGCTTGTGTTGCAAGCTGCGTTGAGACAGTTCAACCGAAGAAAAAATGCACGCCATATCAGTGAACAAGGTCAAGCTTGACCCAGCTGCCTGGCAGCGTAGTAGACCCGCATGTCCTGCATCCCATTCAGCAACCAACTGTCATTTACATCATCCCAAATGGTGTCTACCCAATCGTAAACCCTAAATGGGGATGGTGCATCATGGGGTTTTGCTCATTAGACAGTTTATGGTTATCCATGATGGGAATTGTTATATGAGCTTAACTCGCTGTGAACTATGGATCATTGATGATCATTGTGTGCACCTTTCGAACTCAGCGGCCCTTCAATCCGGCTCATGGATGGGCAATGAAAAATACTGTTGTTAATTTTAAGTATCTTTGGTTGTACTACCCAATTTATGGGGATTATGTTAACCCATAGGGGGTATTTGTCATGGCTCAAATGTCCTCCCACGGGTTGATTCATAGAGGGGTACCAGCTCACAACCTTAGAATCCTAGCTGACGGAAAATCCAGCATCAAAATCTCTATATCGCAGTTGGTTTCAAGATATCAATCCCGACTAATGGATTGATGACCATCCCTCAATACAGCTATACGATCCGACTTTTGACGGGGAGCGCGTATAATTCGAGAAAGCAAAACCGTGGCTCGCAGTCAGCAGCCCACACCATATCTGTGTCACTGTTTGATGACACTAGAATTCCATGCCTGCACTGGATGGTAACATATGCGAATATCAAAATGTCTACAGTAACGGGTGGTCAAGAATGAAATTCCCAGCTCATGGATTATGAATATTATGATGATCCCTAACGATGTAACCCTCTCAACCATTCATCAACCACCTGGGTCCTTGCTGTTGTACTTGGCAATCAGCCTCTTGGCAAAATGTGGCAGGGACGTCAGCAGTGCAGATCCCACGGTCCGTCGTGCTCGCCGCTGAGCAGGGTCTTCCTTCGCCAGCCGCCCGTGGTGTGTTTTTTGAGGGATTGGATTTTTGCAATGATGGTAAAATCCTCTAAAATCCAGTGGTTCTTGCACACATTTCCTGAAGCGAACTCAGGAGAAATCCACATTAGTGGAGTTCATCTGCCCAGTTACGGTCTAATAAAGTCTAATAAAAAAAAATGTGGGCAAATGGATCTTCATCCCCTTCCCGCATCAATACCCATCCCAGTTGTTCAGTGTGATGAAAGCATCTCATATCAATAATTTAGCGGTTAGTTTTAAGATTTGGAAACAGAAAAACCCTCTGAAGATGGTTGTCTTTCCTTTGCACCTGTGAAGGATTGGGTCTTCCCTGCCAGCTTTTGTTACCGAAGGGTACGCTGTTCAGGTCTTCATCCCATGGCTGATGTGATGGTCCTTTGGTACCTCATGAAGCCATGGGAAGTAGTGAGCCAGCACCTCCTTGAAGCCCTGTGCCAAGGCACGCAAAGGTGCAAGGCCCCGAGCCCCAAGCTGGAGTGCTCATGTCAACATGTCAACCTCCTCAACACCAGTGCAAAAATCGCTACAAACATTGTCCTTGGAATGGTTTGGATGTATTTCGGCTGTGGCCACTTTTACTTTTCATCTTTTCACTCAATATATGGACGGCAAACCCTAAGGAAACATGTCCATGTTTGCAAAAGCACCAAACTGTTGAGACAAGGGTGCTTCACAAAAACTCCCAACGAGTCAGCCACTGGGCTACACCTTCACGGCGACAAGGCCTGAAAGTGCTCGGTCTGCATTCCCACCACGCAGCGGCGCAAGCGCCAAATAGCCGTGCTTGCCTGAAAGACATGAGGGGGAAACTACGTAGTGGCCAAGGCAAACCTCCTCTGTCCATTTTTTTTCCTGCCAATGAATTTTACCACCATGTGGGGTACAAGTATAATTATTTACAGTATATACATGCCAGAAAATTGTTCCGGCAAGAGAAAACGAACAGTGTGGGGGGTAGGAAACCAAAGTAGGAAGCAATGGGACACCGATCTGCCCACACAAAGTGCCGATACGAGAGCGCTCCAACACAAAGTGCCGAGAGGGTTGCGCGGCGCGAGCGATATCAAAATTCGCACCGCGCCACAACAAGAGCGATCTGACACGCTCAAAGTGCGGAGAGGGTTGCACGAGCACATGTTAGATCTCACAAAACATTGCACACACCACGAAAAATGAACATTGAAAACGTCAAACGCTGTTTTCTCTAGGTTTCGGCCACTTTTTGACAGAGGTCTACAAAGCACTGTGGCTGCCACAAAAATTGAACCGGAGGCACCAGAAGTGCTGCACCTGCCACATGGAATCATCATCATTCTCAAATCAAAAATGACGACAGTTTCACAAAAAGGAACTTTCGACCCTTTCAAAACGTCGTCCAAGTTCATCAAATAATGCGACTGCCATGCAAAATCTGTTCCTTTTTACCACGCCGGCCAACGTTCCGAAAGTGCCACGCCTGCCACGCGTGCCACGCGGATGAAAAAGTGTCCGATGTCCTGCCCCTGTCACGCAAAACGACGTTTTAGACCTCAAAATGTCCTGAAAGTGTCACGTCTGCCACGAAAAATTGACATAGCCATCCCCACTACCTTAGAGGGTGGGACCTCAAAAATGTAAATGTGACATACATTTATGGTATGGTCAGAATGCAGGTTTTGGAAATCCTGCTACTAGGGACTTCTAGGAGCGTAAAGTACCATATGTAGTCCTATATGGATCTAAGAGACCTAAAAATGTAACGTTACTGTACATTTTTTGGTCTTTATAGCCTCCAAGACAGGTCAACATACCTAGAAGAAACATGTTACATGAAACATGTCATCGTATGGGGGGGGCCCTCAACAAATGTAACATGTACCCCCCACCTGCATCCCTCCCTGCTAATGATAGCTATATAGAGGGTGGGTCCCAAAAAGGGGTATTGTGTATTACATTTTTGGGGTCCCCCGGGTCCTTTTTGGTAAGCTAAGGGGGTAGGGATACATAGCTCAAAAAATGGGCACGGCAAGCTAGTAAAACGATACCTTCAGGCTCATCTTGTGCGAGCATGCGCAGTCGAAATGCACATGGACATCTCACAAGCAACCCACAAAGCGTACCCTGATCTAACCCCGGCCTTTAACACCTACCATAAGACCCCCTCAGTGTGGACACACTGTGTGGGGAAAAACCACTTCGGCGTGGTGGCATAACCACATGTCGTGACGCTGAGCCTTGGTGCAAGCTGCATACCAAAAGAAAGCGAAAGAACACACGGGCTCTCAGCAAGACCCCTTTCCACCTACTCACAAGGACCCTGTAGGGGATCTCTGTCTAGGGGAAGTGACAACACCTCTGAGCAAGGATCTTTTCCAAGAACCCAGGAGATCCCTGTCCAAGCATCCTTTCAAGGAACTCACAAAAGCCCTATACAAGCACCTTCCCAAGACCTGACAGGATCTCTATGCAAGGACCCACCAAAAAAAATGCACCACGCCACAACAAGAGCGATCCAACACGAAGTCATGCAGAAAGGGTTGCGCAAGCTACAAGAACTATCCAGCAGGTACAAAAATGTCGAAAGGATTGCGGGAGCCAAAGTCAAATCAGCACCACGCCACGACGAGAGCGACCCGACACGCACAAAGTGTTTAAAGTGTTGCGTGAGCAAATGTTGCGCGAGCAAATGTTGCGCACGCCACGAACATGAAACTTCAAAAGTGAAAAAGGATGTTTTACGTTGATTCGAACCCGGGCTAGGAACCCTCAGTGTGGACACACATGGACACACTGTTTTGGGAAATTAAACGGGTTTCCTCAAAAGTCTCTGAAATCTTTAAAAATCACCAGCAACATCCAGCAACCCTCAAACAAAGGTAGCTAAGGCCCGGGCATCGCCAAATTCTGGATCCAGGGCCCACGTGAGGCGATTCTGTGGACCAGCCAAGAAGCGGTAGTAGAAGCGCTCCTGCGCGACACCCACTGGGATCCATAGTGAGAGTTGGGCTGAGAATTACACCAGGGGAGTGAAATTACCATTACAGTAGTGAATGAGTGGTCAAGATAAACACTATAAATGGTGAAGCAGCTGGGTGCATTCCAGCAAATTCCACTTGTATTTGGTATGATGCACCACTTACAGTACGTAAGCCCCAGTGCAAGCCAGCTGCCGGCGTTCCCTGGATTCCCTGGGTGGAAATCACCATGAAATCCAGTGGTTTCTCCAAAGCTGACTGGATCATACGACACATTGCCCATTCGACACATCCAAGTCCATCAGGAATAAACATGAAGATAATTTGAAGATACATCATATGAATATATTTATGATATTTGTGTGTGAATATATGTGAATTATATGAAGTATATATGAATGATATGAAATAAAAATAAATAAAATATATCTAAATATGATTGCATTGATGTACCATCTAGTCACCTAGGGCTTCCCTTCGCATGCGTGTCCTTGGCAGACTCAGGACGCACTCGATGGCCCAACGGATGACCCTTGGTCTTCTGCAGGTCCAGACATAGCATGTTCTCCCTGCCATCAGCTGCTTTTTGGGGCAAATCTTCAGAAGATATCCAGGGAACTTTTTTGGGTCATATGATATTCATATGGGTCATATGGGAACATGATTAAAAAGAAACTTTATGAAACTTTGAATTCAGAGATCTTGAAATCTGAAGCGAAGCTCCGCAGTAGACTAAGGCCACTCCCTGCATTCACTGCGCGAGATGCCTGTTGCAGAAGATGCCTGTCTCCTGCACGCCGCAGAAACACATAACTCAACAACTGTTTGTCACATGTCGATAAGGGTCCACTCAAATCAACTCAATATAGAAACAAATTGAATGTGAAGATCTATATGTAGTGAAATAGCTGGGGCATATACAGTGCCGGGTCTCCGGGGAGGGTTTTGTCAGTGGTCCTCACCATTGTACCAGAGACGTTCGCGTTCCACACTTCTCAAGTAGAAACGCCATGCGGCCGCGCTCCAACCTCAGCTCACCATGGTTTTGTGTGATTTTGTCAATGGAAGGCTTGAAAACCATTGAAAACCCAGCAAACCCACTCAACCTCCCTGGAGGCCACGGAGGTTCACACAATGGTATGGAGTGAAATCACGTTGGTTGAAACAACGTGATTTCAGGTCTTGGAGTCTTGAATTGATTCATTGATTCACAAAATCTTGAAGTTTCTTACCATCAACCCACTCAGGAGAATGAGGAGACAAGGTTGGACAAGGTTGGGCTGTGGCTGCTGCATCCGTATCATCTTTACACATCACCTCTTAAAGCCTCTTAATACTAAGAGCGAATGAGGCAGCATGGCGGCCGCAAAGTGTTCATCTTGACTCAGTTCAACCTCCAGTTTTGGGGTTATTGTCCTTCTTAAATACCAGCACATGATCACCGTGATCACCCCAAAACTGCACCATCACCATTTTCAAGAAGTTCACCATGCATATGTTCTTAAATAGTGAAGGGGCTTAATTAAATCACCCATTTTCACCCCTTCAATCCTCCCACTGCCTGGAGCTGCTCTGCCAGGGTGCCAGCTGGCCCTCGGCCCAGACCCTGAGCAAAGTGCTGGTCCTCAGAACGCCCCATGGCTTGGTCTGAAAAGATGCTCCAAAATCCATAATGATGATATGAATGGTTGATAATGGTTACCATATAGATTATAAATATATAGTAATAATAATAATAATATATATATATATATGATGGTGATTAATGATGTCTACCCTCCGCTAATACAACGTGGCAATGCCAAATCCACTAGAAATGGAGTTTTTGATGGAAAATCGTCTAACAACAGGGAGTTGTCCATTGCCATGTTTGATGATCAGAGGGGACATTGGTTGACCGTCACTTTCCCGATTGAAAATTGCCATTTGGAGTGCATACCCTGTTTCCAACGCACCCATATCCTGATGATTAGGTGATCACCCCAGGGGTTAGAAGATCCTTTCAAGGCGGCTTCCAATCATTCAAGGCCGCCGGCCGGTCACGTCTCTTTTGAAAATGGTCACCAAAGTACTGAATAGCTGCTTTAAAAAAAAAAAGTAGAAAAAGGCAGTATTGCTTACCATATTAAAATATGTACCATCTTTCTGCATCATATCTATGTATGAATATGTACAACTATCTATACCACTGTATACCTTATATTTCTGGACAAGCCCGCCAAGCTGAAGGCAACCCCATCCCTGAGGTCTCGGCCGTTCTCTCTTGGTAGTAGGATAGGAACCGCTCCACAGGATGTCGAACCAAGACAAAGCAGCGCGCCTTCTTCCGCTGCTGGCAGTCGATGCCCTCATGCATGGCACGCCTCGCCAAATCCCGATTTGGAAGAGAAAAACCCTACGAAGAACAGTGGCAAATTACTGTTCTTACTCTTCGATCCTCTTTGGGGCTCCTCTGTGTTTGAATGACTTTCCCGTGAAAAATGTTGAAACAGCAAGAATCCCAATGGCTGTTCCCCTTGCCATGTAGCACAGTCTGAAGTCAAGGGGCCAGTCGAAGTGCCCAGATAGCACTTGGAACTTGGATCTCTGTGAAGGACTTGCGCTCTTCAGATAGAAAGCAGTTCCAACCTCAGCCCCCAACCCGGTGGCCCCGGATGCCCCACAGTGAGCGCTTAGACTTAGACACCCAGCGGTGCGCTCAGTGTCTGGCAGCTACTGGATGCCCCGGCATGGTATACCTGAGCTGCAGAAACTTGTTCACCGAGTTTTTTTGAAGTAGCACCTGGTTTTTCAGGTGCTTCAAAATTAAAACTGGTGAAGCCCATGTTCAACGGATTGGTTTAGGGCAAATCTACAGGAAACCATGGATTTTCCGATGAAAAGAGGGGGTGGGTCCTTTTATTGTTCCCTTACACCAAATCCATTGATATGTTTACCCTCTGGTAAATTTAACATAGCTATTGAAAATGACCATTTATAGTGGATTTTCCCATTCAAAATGGTGATTTTCCATAGCTATGTCAAATTCCCAGAGGGTACCACTTGGTGCAATTATCAGCTCAGCCACATGAAGGACGACTCCAACATCCCGAGCCGCCAAACCTAGGGCAGTCTGCCAAATCACCCCCGAGTTTCTTGCTTCAGTACATCCTCATTACAGAACGGCCTATACAACTTAGTTACAATTAATTATTGTGTTTCAGTTTGAATATTGAATGCAAAAGGAACTGGCCTCATTTCCACTGAAGCTCCTGGCGGAATATTTCAGCCACTGCATGAAGGCAGTGCCACCGGATTTCTCGTCCCACAAAAACACGAAGGGCTCCTCCTGACTCGGGATGGCCTGCCGAGATTCGCTCTTCGGGCTCTTCGGGTCGCTCCAAGTAGGTGCCAAGTTGCTGATGTGGCTGCTGTAACCCATTGGTAAAACATGCTTTAAAAAACATGCCTTAAAACCACTTGCAAGTGGAATCGGCCTCATGGTAAGCTGTAAGCAGAATCCCAAGTGTGTAGAATCGTAGAATGTTGATCCTTTCAAGCAACTCACAACATCCGATGACAAGTGACTTTGCCGGCCTGAACCCAAGGGATCCCACCCAAAGGCGACTCAAAGACTGTGCCATAAGGCCCACCTTGGAAGAAACTGAACACAGCGAAGCTGTGCGAGCACAGCTGAACTTTCTAAAGCCAAGGCTGCCAAGGCTGCCAAGGTGCTGGTACCGCAACGAGAGTCATCCAAAGCCGGCAGGGTCAGGGTGTTGACACAACATCCTGAGCTTCTCATGCTTCAACTCCGTGAGCTGCTGATGGCTGCTGATTGCTGCCAGGCAACGGTGGAATGTCCAGAAGTCATCGAAACAGAGAGGATCCCCTTCGACTCCCAAGGATGTATCGCAACAGTGCTCCTGGTATGAAAAAAGCATGGCCAAGCAACACACATCAACATACCAAACAAATCAGGCTAATATAGGCTAATCTACTTTGCTAATCGCAATCTTTACATTGGATACATTGGCACTCCACCCCATCCTGAGGTCCTGGGACATGCCACCCAGCCAGCACAGGTTCTCTGCCCAGGGTGTGGTGAAATGCAAGACCTCGGTCTTTAAGCGGCCTGGCGTGGCATGAACGGGCTATCCATTGGACATGCACCGTAATTTGCCAAAATCATCTCTAAACCCATCCATCATTTCCCATAATTTGCCATCATTTACCATCCCTTATCAGCCACAAGTTGCAGGGCTTCATCCCAATCTTGGATCACCTAGAAGCCTCTTGCAAACCCAGTGGCAGTAGGACTTGAAGCGCTTTGCCGGCCTCCACAGCACAGAACAGCATGGACACATGTTGGGGCCTGCAGAAGAAACAACAACTTCAGCCAATCATGACACACCTTGAACACTGATCACATGGAAACCCACCACATCCAAATGTTGATGGTCATTTTTGTACTCCAACTGGGTTGAGTTTGGAGGTTCCATGTGATATGAAATCTCAGATAGAGGAGTCAAAACGCAAACATAGCCTGACAGCTAAGGTCTCTAAGTGAAAATGCGCTCACACTCGGTCGCCTTGACCAAGCTGAAAAGCCCCGAAGACTCCCAACCAGAAGGCCTGGGGTGCCGAGCAAACGAGGATCCCCAGCGCAGCTCGTAATTGTACCCATAGTCACCATTTACAGAAACCCCCAAAAATATGGGGATGTGAATTACATGAGTTGACCAGTCTCTCTGTTGGATTTTTTTTTACTGGGTTTCACTTTGATCATCTTTGATATTTTTTTGGGTTGCTGGATATCAGCCCATCTTACCCCAAGGGCTTGGGCCAGGCCATGCCGGGCCCGATGGCCCCACCACACCGTGACACCGCTCCTGGCTGGAGCGAAAGCACTCATCATTCTGCAGCTGCATCTGCTTGGAGATGGAAAGGCCGTCCAGGTCTGCCACCTTGGCGTCGCAATGGAAAACACATATATCTGCAAATGATCTATTCAATGGTCATTTCAGGATCCTAAAATGGAGGTACTGTACCATATAAGGCTATATTTTGTGGGGATATGATATCTATTATAATGATCTATATATTATATATCTATCTCTATTGCATGCACAAGGAGATGATGGCGGACGTATTTATTGATTGATTTATATCTCTCCCTCTCTGTCTCCCTCGCGTGCGCTCTCCCTCTCTCTCCCTCTCTCCTCTCTATCTGCATCCGCGTATTGCGTATGTATATACATTCATAGGCGTATTATATGTGCTGGCGAATATACCATGTATGCGTGCATGCATGTCTGTACAACAAATCACATATTTGGAAATATTTGGAAATTACCCGTGACAACTGCCATGTGTGTGGGTATGTCCCAACAAAGATGGTCAGGATGTTGGCCCCAACCAGCCCGCCTGCAACAGCAAGTCTGGGAGGCTTGCAAAATGCTTCACAGCAGGTGCTCTGATGTATTCAGTGAAGTGGAGCCAATACTGTCGGGCCTCAAGAAACAATCAAAAACATGGAAAGATCAGGTACAAAAAAAGGCCCGGCTCACAAGAAAAGGCTGGACCTGTCAACATGCCCGGCCTCCAGGAATTCCAGGTCGAAGGGGGAGTATGGATGTGATGGCAATGAGGCAGGCCATGTGCTGACAAGCCTTTCACTGAAGGGCTGCCTCAACAAAGAACGATCACCCGGCACTGGCATCAATCAATAAGCATCACAAGCATCACAAGCATCACAAGCATCACAAGCATCACAAGCATCACAAGCATCACAAGCATCACAAGCATCACAAGCATCACAAGCATCACAAGCATCACAAGCATCACAAGCTAGAAAAATAGCCAGAAAGACTCAGTCAGAGTAATTTAATCTTGAATTAGCACGACATACTTGCTGATTGATGCAGAACACAAAATCCTGTCAATGCAAAAAGCATGCTCCTGGTGTGCGATCATCCTGGCTGAGTCTGTTCTTGGAACTGAGTCAGCGACCCATCATGTGCTGAATTCCTTGCTAAAGGGGGCCGACTCTCAGGGGTCTCAATGAGAAAACACATGCATCATCTCAAAGCAAAGGTGGAACGTCAAGTTAACTGGGCCACATTTCTACGTCAAGAGACATTCTGAAGCGCGCAAAGTAGGTGACTGCCACTCGGTGCAAGCCAGCAAGATCAGGGAGAAAGAGTGGTAGATTCATCGCATAGATATCCTTGGAGCAACCGACACGGGCTGCGCTACTTGGATGATCCCAACATGCCATTCCCACATGAACCATGGTCAAGTTACATGGCATTTGGATGCGTATGCCTATCACCAGGAAGTACATTTATTATACCATCATTACCCTCTGGTAAACTAACATAACTATGGAAAATCACCATTTTCAATGGGTAAATCCATTATAAATGGTCATTTTCAATAGCTATTTTGACATAACCAGAGGGTAACCCCAAATCAATGGGGGTGATGACCATCCCCCAATGTGTGTCGTGTCTTTTCGTCTGGGCCACATGAAACATCACCAGGTTCAGGTCCCAGGGCATCATTACAGCCGCCCGGTAGGCGGCCATCTCAGCGTACGGCATGTGCTTCCTGGCGGCTCAAGCCAGGGATGCTAACACCAAGGGACTGCTTTGTCTACCTTTTTCTGATATGATATGTCATATATGATAAGTGATGTGCATGAATTTCATTGAATTCATTGAATTTCTGCATTACCATATTGCACAAGAGTTCTCAGCTCAGCGGCCATAAGGCCCCACCCAAGTCCTTTGGTTGATGAAGCTGTGCCTGGGAGCCAGGATCCCAACCTTCAGACCCAGCCCTTGGCCCACAAAAATAGCGCGCGGACTGCCCAAATGGCCCAGTAACGGGCATCGCTAATCCTTCGCCGAGAGGCGGATAATCGCGGTGTTTCATTGCATTCAGTGCTAAGGTGAAGTAGGTGTCGCGCAACAAACGGGCTCGATTGATCACCAGCACATCCTCACAAAAATCCAGCGCTTGTGTCACTTGTGTCTTGAACAAATCCGGAAAAAAAGACAGCCCCGTCCTTCGATGCTTTGTCTGGGTTGTGCATGGCTCCAACATACAGCGAAAGGGGTCGCACGCTGGGATTTCGAAAGCCTGGCCAACTTGGCACCTGGGAACCTTCCAAAGGACTAGCAACTTTCTTTCCGGCCAATCCGAACTGCACGTTCCACATAACTCATAGCCCGGAAGAACATCTTTTGTATCATGCACATGGCATAAACATATTAAGGAGACTGTAGTGCTAACAAAAACCTGCGTGACTGCATCACGGCCACCTTGAAACAAGCTGACATCTGACACCATCTTAGTGCCCACAGCATCACAAGGAATCAGATAATCCAATTGTGTTCGAATGTTTGTTCGAATGTTCTACCAGATCGATATTACATGATATTTAACTGTATCAAATGTATTTAAATGTTGTCATATTGTGTGTTCCAATGCATTATTTACAGTCAGATCCACACTGGCCTTTCCCACACAGCGGTTCAGCCTGTTTGCCAATATGCTGCCTCCGCAAGCTGAGGTTCTTCAAAAACGATTGCGCCTGACTGCTGCCCTCATGCACTGTGACCACAGCAGCCCAAATTACAGCATCCGAGATGCGACAAGTTAAGTAGTCTCCATTTTATGGATCAACCCCCTAGGACAGTCTAGGACTCGCATGTACAGAACATCTGAATAATGAAACAGAAAAACTGTGGTGGCATGGTGGTGAATCCATGTGAATCCCATATATCCCATATATATCCCATATCTGCATGCATCTACCTTCTTTGAGTCCTGGTTTCGTGATCTGTTGACTTATGACCCCCATTTGATCCCCATTGAACCTTGCTGAAAGCTGCAGCCCTGGCACAGGGAGGTCCTCCATCCACTGGCATCCCCTTGGAACCGTGAACATCACACGCCTGCATCACCTGAAACCTGCGGCCAAGGCACCACTTGCTTGGACCCACCGACCATAAACCATAAATAAACCTCCAATTTTCGTGATTCATACCAATTTTTGATCAAAGAAATTGATGATTTTTCTGGGCGTGCCACATTATATTAATTACATGCTCGGAGATGCTCAATCACCGCACCTCTCCCAGTAATGGGGCAACGGTTCGCTCCAGAAGTGGTACTTCCCCACCACGGGGTCATTCAACAACAGGAAGCCAAGGTAGGCAATCACCTAAGCAGAGACCATCTCACAGCTACACCGCCAAAGTCTAACAAAGAACACCTAGATGGTTAAAATGTTTTACCCTCATTACATCAAGTCGACCTGCCCAAAGGACCACCAAACTGCTCAAATAAAAGCTTGGTTGCTGGTTTGGAGTAGTGCACTCGCAACTTGCTGCACTCCCCAATCCATTGGCCCACCAGCACATCGGCAGCACGAAATAAGGCATTATCACCTAGGTTTGGAGAGGAACAGTGTGGAGTTGACAAGCACTTCAATCTTTCAGGTCATCATTGCTGAGCATCACAATCAGCTGTGTATATGTTAAACAGTAGGCCGACACATTTTAACAGTATAACATACCCAATGCGCATATGTTTAAATATACACATGTGTGCATGTTGAACATCACAACTGAGATATTATATATATATATATATTATATTTAAACAAATAAATAAATAAATAAATAAAGATAATTATATATAGATATTAATATCTATCTTTACAATCCTTTACTTTACATCCTTGTCCTCACATGCACCCCATCTCCAGCACCGCTCACCTCCAATCAGCTGCAGCCTGGAGGCTGAAATACTGCTGACCAGTGAACCTCGGCCCATCCCAGGAGATCCCAGGAGCCATCGCATCTCACGTGCGAACAACGTTGGGATACTTGGGATACCTTGGGATCACACACTTCGAGCTTCTGGAAGGAGGACTCTCCCATCATGGAACCACAAGAATCCTCCTGCCTGCCGATGGTGAACCCCAATGTGCTCGAAATGATTTTCAAAGGCCTGCGATTCTGCACTGCTGGCCTGTAGGTGGCGAGCTGCGTGGTTACTTTTTCCTCAGATTTCAAGGAAGCACAGAAGTCTTTGGAAGTCCGGAAATGTCCCCGGACATCTTCAGCTCCAAACCTTACGAAGCTTAAGATTTGCCAAGGACAGTGCCGCAAATCCGATATCCACCAAACAAATGTCACGAGTCCGAATCGATTCCAGCTGAGCTGCCGGGAAGAGGGCCCGCAAAGTCACCGCAGGTTCCAACCACAAGGCGCAGTGCCCACCATCAACGGACAGCACGCGGATGGGCCTCAGGTCATAGCAGTCATAGCACCCGGCCGGGCCAAATTTCATGGGACCACACCACCGACAGAATGACACTATGATTCACAAACAATCGAAGTCAACAGCAGCATTCTACAGCCTCGCCTTGGTAGCCCCGCGTGTTCTTGGCAAAAGTCACACCCCTCAGTGGAGCTGGGCTCAAAGTCTTGTCATGTCATGGGCGACTTCGACTGAGATTGGGACGGCTGAAATGCCCTGCCGCGGAGTTTGGCATGCATCGGACATTTGGCACCAGACAAAAGTGGGAGAACCAAATGTAGAAACTGACCAAACCAGGAGTGAAATCTAGCAGTCTCAAAACTCACATAAAACTCCCCAGAATGTACACAGACTGTTTTGATATGTGTTCAGTGATTCTGGTTCCCAAATGCTCCGAACTGCCTGAGGATCCACGGAACCTGGCCCTAGAAGTGAAGGCTTTGGCCAGAGTTGCCTCCCAAAGTGGCCAGAGTTCTTCAAGCCAACTGGGACACAGAATCCACATGAATCCTAGTCATCGTGGGAAGATACGAACACCAACAATACCAGGTACCATAACAAAAAGACCTAAATGGCTATGCCACGGCAAACGTTGACCCAAATCAGCCCATATTTTATCATCCCCCACATTCCTTAGGTGCCTCAGCTGCTGAAAGGTCTCGATGCCTGCGGCTAAAGAATTGAATCTGGGCAACCTCCAGGTAATCACCCACCAAACTGACGACTGGTTACAGTCCGTAAGAGCAATGTAAGTCCAGTAATCTCTCTCTCCCCGTTTGGCACGTGAAAGTCGGCTATAAATGGAGCGCTTTCGGGCATGTTGATGGTTTATCCATTTACATGTTGGTTTACTAGCGGATGAAGCTATTGAGGCCGCTGTTTGGCTGACACTTCCATGGAGCCCACGCTTACAGTAAGTGCAGCATCCCAAAACGATCGGGAGAGCCATACATGACATCGGACCTCTGGGTGTTCTTCAAAGCTATCCTGTCAACAATATGAATGTGGAAGAAGGCGTCTAAGACGTGTCTAAGAATGCAGACACCAAATGTCTAGTCCCATCTCGTTCTATTCCCACTATTAGCTATGGAAAACCACCATTTTTAATGGGAAAATCAACTATAAATGGCCATTTTCAATAGCTATGTTAAATTACCAGAGGGTATCTCTTACTGTCTTCCAACTTCCAACAATCCCAAGCGGCCCTTCATTTCCTCACAGCTCCACTCCCTGGCTGCCACCATAGACTCAGCGGACCCATCGACCAACTGAAAAGTGTCCAGCAGCCGGGCCAGCTGGCCATACTCCTCGTGGAAGATCTGTTTCAGCTGCTGCCGGATGGAGGTGAAATTTGCTCGGCAAAGGATCTGCTTGCTGTGCCGACCCGCTTTGCCCACGTTTAAGGCGTGCAGGGACAAACCATGGTTCCTGTAGAAGTCAGGGCTCAGCCCCAGGAACACCGCCACGCGGACCAGAGCTTCTGGATCGTTGGTTTGAGACGTGGTTAGCAGCCCCAGATTCTGCCTGGAACAGCTGGACACTTCTGAGCAAACCAAGTGGATGGCTTGTGACATCCTGCAATGCCCCACCGAATACCAACACAAACTGGAGAAATTGCCGGGAGAGCACCAGGGTGGAACAATCCCTTTCCAAGCGTTCCATGAGAGGAAGCATTCCAAAGGATCCTTGCAGGTCGCTGAAACGGGCAGAAGCACCCTCTTGTTACAACACATTTTGAAATGTCTAGCTAGAACTGATATACTGGAATATACTGAGTCACAGGAAGCTTTCTGCTAATTGTCTAAGGGTCTCTCACAACATAGAGCATCTTCAGAGGCTTCGACTTCAGCAAAGTTGACAGTAAAAATGGGTAGAGAAATCGCTCAGTTGTTGCATCAGGATCTGCCAATGAGCTCAGCATGTCGCCACTTCCATCTTCATAGGCTGGTACCAAATCAGCCACTAACGAGCAGCCCACCATTTTCTCACGCGTGGGCTGAGCCCAGTTAGATATGTTGGCCTTGATGACATCTGGATGTCCGGTCAATGTGGAAGGCGGTCCACTCAAGAATTCCCGTTGCAGCTGGTGAACTGGCAGGAAGCGAGAGGACGAATAGAGCAAGGTGTGAGAGAAAGTGGTCTGGTGAGTGGATTTCAGAATGGCATCCGGATGGATTCCCAAATTATACTGCAACGAGGTGGTGCCGCATTTGGCCACTCCCAGCACCAGCCACTCCAGCTTCAGATCTTCAAAGCGCCCCAGGCGCACCAAGGGCAGCCCAGTGCCGTTGCGCAGCATCTCAGGGGTCAGCTGGAAGTTGCCGAAAGGGGCACCTGGCATGGTCAGCATCAGGCTGAGCAGCAGCGCCGCCTCGGCGCGCGCCTGCAACAGCCGTTTGGACAAACACAGCGCCGTGGCCACGGTGCGGACATCGCTGCTTGGGCCGGTCCCCACGGCCACTGGGCGAAGTCCTCCACCGACCTCGTAGAACAAACGACCCAGCTGCTTGCACTTCTCAAAACGCATCAGAAGAGTAGCGTACAAGGACTGCCACTCTCCTCGCAAAAACGGGATTTGAACGTCAAACAGATAGGATGGATGGCAAGCCGTGAGCTTTGCAACTTAAACGTCTTCTACGCTTTGCAATAGCTTTGGTCAGCAAAAACAACATGTTCCGATACATAGAACAAACATGCCTCAGCGCCACCCTCCAACAAACACAGAGCAGCAAGTGCCAAGTCTCGCAAAGTACCGAGAAAAACACCGGTGCGAACATCTTTGGGAAACCCAATAGGAGCAAACTGAAGACCCTCCGTGGCTTCCAAGGCCTTCACCAGAAGTTCCACCACTCTGCCCATCCTTAAAAGCCTTCAAACCCAGTCCTGCCCTTGAGCCAAGACTACGGAACAATCTAGTACGATCTATGGTTCATTCTTCGAATGTCCGCGGTCTGAACCCATTTCTGCAGAATTTACGGTGTCCACCTGCCTGGTGGCAGATCTGTGGCATATCTCTTGGTCACCGAGAGATCACTGGAGCTCCTCAAATGCACCTGGCAAGGGCATTCAGCATGCCAGGTGGGTCTCAAGCTGAACAACACGGGGTAATGGCCAGAGAAAAACACTATGTCACTATGGCAACTATTCATGGCCACAAATTGGGTGCCTTCTCCATTTTTCGCGACCAACCCACTTCCACTATTCCTCTATATTCCACTATTCCGTGGTGAAATCCCCATGACCTTCTTCACCCAGGGCCACCAAGCTGCCCAAAGGGCCTCGAAGTCCAACAGCTGCACGGGCCAACTGGTGGAGCTCAAGAACCTGAGCGAAGCCATGTTCTCCACGGTCGACTCGGTGGCAGGAGGCGATTGTCCAATGAACAGACAATGACGATGACGATAGTCATCACAAAATCCTGATCAAATACATGGTAAGAATGATAACAATAATCACCATATATCACCATAATGATTCATGATGATAATGGTAATATAAGTCAATAGTAATAATAGTCAATAATAGTCATATTAATATATATATATAATTATATATATATATACCATATTAATAATATAGCCGTCATCATCATCACCATCCGCAACATCTTTGCCAACCTCACCTTCTTAGGGCCAGGCTCCAGTGCCGCATCCTTCCCAAAGAGCCCCGTGCAGTACCTGGCTGGGCGAATGCCAACTGGGCCCCCGCTCGCGCCCGGCGGTCGAGGCTCGGCGCTCACTGGGCATTGGAAAGAAGCAGCTTCTGGGTCGTCAGGCGCCTCCAGTCGAAGTTTGGCGAGGAACTTACAAGGAAAAAGATGGAAAAAGATGGAAAAAGACGGAAAAAGATGGAAAAAAGCAGGGGGGCGGAGGCGGCTTGCGACGGCGGACCTTCACAATGGAAGAAGATTCCTATCCGTGCTTTACCGGAGTGCGTTTGCTGATTTTCATATTGCGCAAGCCAACAATCCACCAAAGGTGGAGCATAAATGGTTTAAGCAGGGAATTTCACAATTTCGTACCCCCATGTGAACGCAAGGCCCGCCCACCTTCCATCAAGTGGAGCCAACGATGCCTCGCAACTGACCATGGAATGACAGTTGCTACCGAAGATCGAAGTAAAAGGCTCACTTGGAATTCGTCGTGTCCAGGAAAATGAATAGACTCGAACAGACCAACATCCAAAAAGAATCTGTTCTCTTCATTTTGGAAGATATTCACTGCAAGTCCTCTATGAAGCACCCTCAAACCTGCATGGTTTTTTTTCACTGACCCACATCTGCCTTCAAAGCCTTGACCCATCTGCACAATGCTTTTTGATGCTTTTTGGAGCTGTCCCCGGGCTGTCCCCCGCAAATGGGTGGGTGAAACATGGTGAAACCGCATGGCCAGTGCCAGTCTTGGGCTCCGCATGGCTCCGCATGGCCCCGCTACTTTCCAGATCTCATCTCGGCCAGGGCCTTGATCCGATCGTCGTCGTTGTATGTTCGGATCTCCTGAGGGCTTGAGCCGCCTTTGGCCCCAAACGGTTGGCCCGGTTGGCCCCTAACTTTTACTAAAGGCACCTTGGAAAAGTAGTGGTGTATCAATCAATAATGACGGTCACCTTAACACACATCTATCTTCGTACATGCCGATGCGTGTAAGTATGTATGTAGGTGTGTAGATGTGTAGGCATGTAGCATGTAGGTATGTAGGTATCTAGGCAGCAACGAACATCTGAAAGAGGACAATGTTTTGCAGCCACCCTTGCCCCACTAAGCCTTGCCCCTCCTGCATCCGCCCAAACTCTGGGATTTTACCCACCAGTTCTTCCTTGCGCATACTACTCATCTGCAAACCCATGGTGTCGTACATGATCATGATGCACACCATAAAGCCTGGTCGGATGGGGCATTGGCCGGCCTCCTTTTCATCGTCCCGAAAAATCTTCTCTCGCACCATGTCATTCTCCATGCCGCCATACATAAATAAAGAGAGAGGAAAGGTGTCTTTGTATTTAGAGATGCAAATCTTCTCCAGAAAATCTGGCAGCACATCACCACAATAAATACAGAGCGTGGTTCCCAACTTCATGGACCACACCATGGCCCTACGACAATCTTCCAAAGCACCGCTATTCACTCGTTTCAGCTTGGAGGCATCAAGCAGGGTGCTGTTCTTGTTGTAGTGAAAGAATGTCTTCATGGCCTCACAACTGCTCTGAGACCCATAAATCACCGGAATCGCTTTCTCTTTCGTATAGATGCGCTCGATTTCCGTTGGGAGCTCCTGGGAACTGCGTCCTTGTATAACAGCCCTTCCCAAGGCACGTCTTGCTGGGCGTATCAAAAACTGGGAAGGGAGGGGTTTGACAAGTCATCCACAACATAACCAAATATCTAGCCTGTCGCCTTCCAGAGAACGAAAAAAAAACGAGTTGCACCCAGCCCACCTGCCTTGATGTAGACGCCCAGTTTTTTGATCAGCGCCTTCTCCTCCTCAGTGAGCTCCGCAAAGTTCTCTGGACGCGTGGCCGTGATGTCGCGGGTGTAGTTGTGCACGTAGACCTCGCTATGGCAACTGAATTGGGGCACGAAGTGGAGCGGTTTTTTGGCTGTTTAACGGCTGTTTCAAGATTGGTGTTGATGCAAAAACAGCCAGAATTGTATGTTTCATGATATAGGGGGGCACCAATGGTTGGGATACTGCCCATTTTGGGACACACCCAGCTAGTGGATGCAACTTGCTGATCTGTTTTACTATGAGAAATACGAGCGCTGGGACAAACAAAACCAAGCGAAAGATGCCAACCATAGACATTGGCGACAGTGGAAAAAAAGGACACTAGAACTCAGCCGCAAAAATGCTCAGGTCAATATTCAAAAGCTTGCTGAAGATGAGCAAGCAGTCGACGTAGCAATCACCCTTGAAATTCAGGAAACGGTACCACTTTCCCTTCTCGTACGCATGATGATCTATACCTCGATCCTTTTTCTGTTCTCCAGTGCCTTCCTTGTTAAGGAGCAAATTGGCAAAGGCCTTTTCCTCCACAAAGTCCTCCTTCTTTCCATCAATGGATCTGGCTGCCAGGGCATCATCCCATGCCTCTTGTTGAGTGGGTTTGGTCACCTCCAGCAGGTGCATCCGCAAAGCTTCAGGGTCCAAGGGCTCCTTGGGCCAACCCCAAGAGGCCGGGATCTCTTCATCTCCAGCACTGGCATCTGCAGTGCCAACGGCTGCCACGGCGGATTTCAGTTGGTCCAACTGATGTGAGGGAAGCTCCGCAAGGACCAGTCGTACATTATCCACTGAGGCCTCTTTCAAACGCTCCGCCACGCTGGCAGAGGCTCCAGACCCCGTGGCGAGATCTAAAGAATCTGGCTAAAAGAGTGTAGCAAATGGGACCTCTATGGACCGGTGCAAGTATTTGCCTCAAGGATTCCCATTTCACGTTCTGTCCCCGAGTTGCTGTAAAGTTGTTTGGTCGGCTTGAAGTGGGCAGTCAACCACTGTAGCCTGTAGCTATATATTGAGGGCACTCAGTGCGGAAAGTTCAACGGCCGCATTGTCAAATGTTGAAAACATGAAATGCTTCTGAGGAGTGTTGCCAGTTGGGTCTTCTGTGCTCAATATATTCTCGCATGCCACCGCCCTTAGCATTCCACATCACATCCTCACAGCAATCTGGGGGGCGATGCCCCGCAAGGCGTGTTCAAATGCTGCGAGGCCCGAAATGTTTCATCCCTCCATGTCCCGATTCCAAAAGAGGACAACATTCCAATACATTCCATTTCCATTGGTGCGGTTAAAACAATAGTAAACCATCCCCCAGTCATCAGCATTTATGGCTGGTATAAACCATCAAAAATGGGGTGGTAAAAATCTCGCCTCCTCAGCTGCCAGGCGCAACACGCGCATCAAACACGCCGCCTAAATTTGTGTGGCAGCCAGGCCACAACGAGGACGAAGGAGATGAACCCAAGAACCAAACAAATAAGTAATAAATAGTAAATACATACGTACATATCATGACATTACCTGGCATGACATGACGTTACATGACATTGCATTTTAGATTGCATGAAATGACATAATGTGGCGTGACGTGACGTGACATGACATTACATACATATAGTATATATTTATTTATGTATCTACTATTTACTTCTTATTTGTTATTTACTTATATTTATGTATGTCTTAATTTATTGTTTCAATGAATATGTACGTACAAATATGTATATACTATTCTATCTGTATGTATGTATGTATGCATGTATGCATGTATGCATCTATGCATCTATGCATCTATGCATCTATCCATCTATCCATCCATCCCTATCCATCTATCCATCTATCCATCTATCCATCTATCCATCTATCCATCTATCATCTATCCATCTCCATCTATCATCTATCCATCTATCTATCATCTATCCATCTATCCATCTATCCATCTATCCATCTATCCATCTATCCATCTATCCCATCTATCCATCTATCCATCTATGTATCTATGTATCTATGTATCTATGTCTGTATGTCTGTATGTCTGTATGTCTGTATGTCTGTGTGTCTGTATGTCTGTATGTCTGTATGTCTGTATGTCTGGATGTATGCATGTATGTATGTATGCATGTCTGGATGTGTGTGTGTGTATGTGTGTATGTATGTATGCATGTATGTATGTATGTATACATGCCTGTCTGTCTGTATGGATGTATGGATGTATGTATGTATGTATACATGCCTGTCTGTCTGTATGGATGTATGGATGTATGGATGTATGTATGAATGTATGTCTGTCTGTCTGTCTGTCTATCTGTCTGTCGGTCTGTCTGTCGGTCTGTCTGTAATGGATGTATGGATGGATGGATGGATGGATGGATGGATGTATGCATGCATGTATGTATGTATGTATGTTATTCACATGTGTGTACATATAGGTGTGCGCATATCACAAGATCGCATCTGTATGTATACAATATCTACAAAACATGGAGATTGACGAAGCCAAATGAAATCCCAAACAGAATGGAATTGAGCCAAAGCGAAACCAAAAAGATGGGTTAGCGTGCGATTTTGCATTTCAAGTGCACCTTGCCCCTTTGAATGAAATTATATTCATGATGATCCTCCATGATCCATGTTCCAACTTACAGCAACCGTCATGAGATTGTCATAGATTCGCCTACACCATGCCTGGTAGCCTGGGAAACAGGTTCTCCTCCGCGTGTGCCTGAGTTTCAGAAGCGAATTCAATGACTACTTGACCGCGTCCAATGTCACCCATGGAAGTCTCAGACAGCCGCAGAAATCACCGATCTGTGAGATATCACACATTTTGCCGGCGCTACTGGAACTCTTCAATTTCCCACCAGATTGCTCACTGGGTCTGTCCAAAAAATCTAGCAAAACGCCAGAATCCAACAGTTGGAACCGCAAATTGCGGAAAAAATGGTATATATCTCTCCATAAATCTCCCATATTTCCGCGCAAACCCAGGCCATATTATTGGCAAAATCTCAAATTTTTCTATCCCTTATAGCCCCATTCTACGGTTAGTCTACCACTAATCCCATCCCCCAAATATTATATAAACACCGCCTACATGGTCTCAAAATATGTCTGAATGTCCTACTAGACTTAGAGCATGGTTTCTGTGCGGTATTTAATTTCATTGGTTAAGTCATATCACAAAAATATTCAAAAAAAAAAACAGGAAAATTCCAACCACCATGACTCAGCATTCATCCCCATTCACCACCATGACCATCACCGGCCTGTGTTCTCCCAGTAGCGTTGAAAGGAAGTCTTCGATCAGCTGCCGATGGCTGGAGCCCAACGGAAGCAAACCTCAGAAAAGGCCTGGATCTCGGTGATGGGATCCATTTGGTTATGATTTTTGCTTGGGATACCCTCTGGTAATGACTAACATAGCTATGGAAAGATCCACTATTTTTAATGGGAAAATCCACTATTTCTATGGCCATTTTCAATAGCTATGTTAAATTACCGGAGGGTATATCTTAGAATCTTATATATTCTTATATATGTTATATTATAATCTATATTTGTTCCGAACTTAAGTAAACCAATACAATGATACAACTATTTGGGGTCCAAGTATGACATGTAATTGTGAGGATATTATGCTCCTCGGACAACATTCAGAGATATCCTGGGGTATCACTCTGAGGATGCGAAAATCTTAAGCCACACCTGAGGAAAGACTCCTTGGGACCCGCATTAGGTGCACTCCCAAGCTCAAGCTCCAGCCAAATGATGTCTGGAAATGGCTAGTGGCTTTATCTAGTTCTAGAAAACATTGTAAAACTACCTCCATATCCTCCATCATGTCTCCATAGTATTCACATAAAGTGGCTTAATTTAAGGACTGGAAGTCGTTGAAAATTTTGGGGTCCCTGCTCTCGGCAAGGCTTTGCAGCTCTGCGTCTCGACCAAGCTGGACATTTGCCTCGTGAAACTGATCTGCGAAAGATTCGAAAGACTCCCGTAATTGATACCACTCATAATGGAGATATAGGAGGATAATGGGATGTAATAATGGAATACAGTAATGGTTGGACATCATGACACAATGGTTGGACATAGATATACATATGTATATATATAATGGGAAGATGTTTCCTATGGCTTGATGTATGTATGGGGGAAATCAAATACGAAGTGTCAACGTTGCCAGGTGCAATAGGAAATGATTTGACTCACCCACTTACTGAAGTTCCATGTCGGTTTTAAAGAATGTATCCACATTTTTGGGTTCTCACCGCAGGTCTGTTCAACTGTTCGGCATCTGGACAAGCAGCCTCCATCTTGGACACCAGAAGCTGTCGAAAGGCCGTCCAGTTCTTGCTGTCGCAGTCCAGCCTCTGGTTTTCAGGTCCCAAAATGAAGTGCAAATGGATGAAATCTGATGCCTTAAAAAGGGATGAGATTGGATGGGATAGAAGAGCTACAAGACTACAAATGAAGAAAAAAATCATGGTCCCATCTGGTCCCATGGGATCTAAATCGATCTGAATCGATAAATTCTCAGATTCTTTTTTCCACTTCTCGATTCATAAATGGTGGTGAGTCAAAACCCTGGGACACGAGGTACCTTAAATAGCTGGTTAATGGCTGGGAAAATTATCCCAAAGATGATATATAACAATCGGTTTTGACACATACCCAAATCCCTGCAAAAACACAGCCTTCGCATGTAGCCGTCATCTACCACGGATGAAACCGCGGCAAATGCTGCATCAACAGCAAGGAGAGCCAGGAGGCCGGCACCGGAGGTCCAGCCTCGCATCGGGATATCTTGGTTAGACTTTAACGAACACAAAATGATAAACGGAGATAATTGGAGATTTACGGTTTTAAAAAAATGAACAGGTCGAAAAAAAGTGTGAAAAAGTGATCATACTGACATGGATTTAAGATTTAAGTGGATTTAAATGGTGTTTCTCTTTCCCATTCTTGGATCTTGTTGGTGTGGAGCCCTCCGGAAGCTTTTGGACCTCCATGTCCTCTCCAGGCCATGCCAACCCTGCCGAAATCGAGCCCGGCTGGTGATCCGAACTGATCCGAACAGTAAAAGAAACGACCTGTAGCACTCAGCTGCGACACAACCAGTTGCAGGAATAGAATGAATAGAATGAATAGAATCGATGACTAGGCCAAGAGATCTTGATCAGCACAAACCTGATATTCTGCAACGGGTCTAGACATACTTCCAGCCCTCAAAATATTCAAACGCAAAAGCTTTGGGATTGGGATCCATACCCTCACTGCTGATCGCACTTTTGAACCCCCTGCTCCTGTTGTCAGCAAACCTTTTGGCACCAAACCGCCAGCACAGCCCTAACCAAAAAGAATCGTCAACTCACCTATGCGATCTAAGATACACTAAAACCATCTAAAACCGACAAAACAAACTACAGCAAAATCTTCCTCCTGGCTCCTCCACTTGCTCTTCTCTTCCTCTTCATTCTCTTAGGCCGAATCGCATCACATTGACATACTCATTCATACATGCAAACATGCAACCTCTCCCAATTGAGCCACTTTAGATGATCTACGGTTAAAGAGATGAATATTGCAATCAACAGTCAAGATAATCAAGCATTGTTGCTCATTCCTGATCATTCACGCAGCAAACCTACTCACATCAAGCAATCAGAGCTGTGCTTTCAACCAGGTGTCATCTACAGGCCACCGGCACTTTGCTTGGCATTTCTCTGCCAAGCATTTCTGCGGCTCCGCAGGGAGAGATTGGGTGAGGCGGCAACACACAGCCAGACATCCAAATGGCCTGGCTAAAAGCTGGTAAATCATATCAGCCACAGCAAATTTTGCTTAGGAGTGACTAGTGGACTCTGCGCCCTTTGCGCCCACCATGGCAAGGGCATCCATAGGTTGGAAAATGTGGCAAATCCTCAGCGCCACCTCTCCCATCCATCCACATGTCCTAACCCCCAAACTTGCACGAATTAGAGCTACCCTCTGGGAATTTAACATAGCTATTGAAAATGACCATTTATAGTGGATTTTCCCATAAACAATTTAAACAATGATGATTTTCCATAGCTATGTTAGTTTACCAGAGGGTATATACTATATAGATTTTGGGGCGCTTTTCGGCCCGAGCACACAGAGAGGTTCTGTGTGTACTTATGGAACTACTGTGCACTTGTGTGCACAGACCCCCCCCCTCGCCAGCTCTAAAAACTGAGGTGCGTGGGTAGCACTGGGTTTGACAGTGGAGCAACTCTGGCTTCACTGCTTTGTGCTATCTATCCCAATCAGAAACTAAGGAAACTAAGCGTCAGCACCGTCTGGAGGCTCGCAGAAAATTGCTTACGCCAATCAAGTTTACATATCACTTTTGCCAAGGATGGAGGATAAGATTGCTTCTGACAACAACTGTCGTCCTAGATGGTGAAAGCTCATGACAAATCAGTGGCTCCCTCGACTGAGCGGGTCTCCGAACGGTTCGAATCTTCAGTGAAATAGCGAAGGGCCAGCATCTTCTTGGCAGACGGCCGTTCAGTGGAATTGTATCGCAAGCATCGTCTCAGAACGTCCATGGCATCGGAGTTGAACCTGCGACCGGCAACGAACCATGGTTCACGGCTCCAAACAGCCGTGCCAAACTGGTTTGAAGAACTCGGAGGGGCAGAGTGGTCACTTTCCATTGCTCTCTCCCCCTCTCTTTCGCAAGGCAATTCTTTTGCATGTCTTGTCAGTGACTTAGGTTATCACACAAGCACTGCGGGGTCTACACAGCAAAGATCTCGGGGGATGATTCAAATTGCCAGCCCAGCAAGTCACATTTACCAACCCTTTATTTTTTGTATTATTTGCGGCGTGTTATGCTATAGCCATGTATAGCCTACAGCCTTTTTTTCGCCCTTCCTTAAAAGGCGATCCACAAGCCTCTGCCCGGCCATAGCTCGAACGTGAGCAAAGTCAGTATTGCGCCAGTTGGGGAAGGTCTGCTTGAAGTCTCGCAATCTGTTGACCCCTGGCCAAACCTCCCAGGACAAGGTGTGGCGAAGCTTCTGCGGCTCTCTTTTTTGCCTCTAGACTTATGCCTCTGACTTATGGCAGTTCTTTGTGTGGAGGCGGTTCAAGCTCTATGACCTACAGACCTACCTAACCTTTGATAATGATATATATATATATATATGTATGTATGTATGTATGTATGTATGTATGTATGTATGTATGTATGTATGTATGTATGTATGTATTGCATTGCATTGCATTGCATTGCATTGCATTGTATTGTATTGTATTGTATTCTTGGCCTCTTCGTCAGGGGTTCCGAGGACTCGGAAGATCTTGAAGATCGTATCAATCTCCTCAGCGCAGCGATGTTTTTTAGAATCAGCAGACCCAGCTGACAGGCTGCATACAGCGCATACAGCGCATACAGCGCATGGATCCATGCGCATGCATGTGACGCCAAGTCTCAGAGTCACCGGTGAACAGGGCATGAGCTGTGGCCATTTCTGCGAAGATGCAGCTCAAAGACCAAATGTCGGTGCTGGGACCATACTGCTCCTGGCCCAGCAGAATCTCGGGTGGCCGGTACCACAGCGTCACGATGTCGTGGGTATAGACCTGCAAGGGAAGAGTCTTGAATCAAGATGAGCACATCTCACACCATTGTCATGAGGTCACCCACACACACCAGTGGACCAGCAGCGATCAGGTTTCCACTGGCGAACATCCGAGACGGTTGGGAACTCCACACGGCCAGACACGGCCTTCAGGGGAACGTTGTACAGCCGCGCAAGGCCAAAGTCTGCCAAGACTAATCGCATCCGCGATCTGAACTCCAAAAGGACCTTAAGGAAAGCTCCCTCTCTCTCTCTCTCTCTCGTCGCCGAGGTAATGAAAGCTGGTGTTCCCTTTTTGAAATGATGATCATAGCATGTCATGTGGTTGCACCCTAACACAAGAAGGGGCTTGTTAGGTACACCCTTTCTAAGGGTCAAAGCTGAAGAGATGCAGCGTTGATCTCAAACAAGATCTGAGCTCACCACATTCTGGGGCTTGAGATCACGGTGGATCACCCGGCGTGAGTGGCAGAACTCGATCCCAGAGACACATTGCCACAGGGCACTCCTGGCAAGGGTGTGGGAGAACACAGTCACTCAGCAACTGCCGGAAAGGTGCGCTTCCTTGTGGCAAACTTGAAAGTCACATGACTGGAGTAAACTGACCATACCAGATGTATTCCACAGTCAGTCCTTAAAGTGGAGCCTTCCATTTTGCCGTGACGCTTCAGATACACTCGCAAATCCATTTCCATTCGCTCAAACACCTTCTGCTGTGTTGATTGCAACAGCCAGAGAAAAGAAAAGCAAAAGGAGACAAACAAGATTCAAGGCACCCAACATCAGATGTCATGCGAGCCAAAGAGTGTTTGAGCGGCCATTGTCCATTATATATATTGATATGACTCTTGGAAGACTTGAGACCTGTTGCCCGCCCTCCCAAAAATGGCACGCCCAGCACGAAAAAGTGGCCGCTCATAGCTTGCTGCCAAGGGTCCAGGTACAAATTGCTGGGGCTGCTGTACACGTCCAACAGCCGAACCACATGTCTGTGGTTAAGCTCTTTGAGAAGGGAAATCTCACGCAGAGCAACGGCCGGAACGCCATCCTCAGCGAAACAGAAAGCTTTGCAGCGCAATTCCACCAGCAGGAGACAACCAAGTGGGGCCAATACAAACACATCGATACAGACTATACATACGCGGAGCTGCTGTACTTGCACAGATATGTATAGATATGTGAGTATACACAAAAGCAGGGATAGTGTAACATGAATGTGCCGTGGAGAAAAATGTGCAGTAATGAACACGGTGAAAAGAAGGAGAGGCCAGCTATCACCGTCACCTCACATCACCTCGCAACCTGATGAGACTCAAATGGGCTCGGCAAATGGGGCCGGGCATCATCCTCTTGCATGACCCGTATCCGCTTGATGGCCACCTGCCCTTGGGTCAGCTTGCATCTTGCCCGGTAGACTGTGCCATAGGTTCCCTCACCTCGAACAAATGCTGCTACCACCCGCAGCTGGGAAGCTGTGGAAATTGTGGCTAAGGCAACTAAGTTCAACTAAGCTTGAGGCCAAGCTTGTCTTGCATGACATACCGATCTGTGAGATCTGTCACCGTCTCTGATACCATGTCACGGCTTCCAAAGGCATCCTCGCCTGCAAGAACTGGGGTGGTGAAGGCCTTCCATGCGGGGTTCAGTGGCTCCCACTTTGCAACTGCTAAGGGAAATCTTCCACATACCCGGGGGGTTCTACTTGTGCGACGGGGTCCTGTTGCCTGCTCAATCTTTCTAATATGTACCAGCACCTGAAAATTCTCGGATCTGCGCAAATCCTGCAAAACGATTGAAAAGCGATGAGTTGCCGTAACACTCCATTGAAAACCTTGGTTGCCGAACACATGGCAAGTCGAAAAGCTACAGAATACCGTTGAGGAATATCATTTTCCACGTCAAGAGGTTTTGAATCTGCAGCTGTCTCTTTGGTCCAACCGCCAGCCTTCCATGTGCATTGCCGGCTGCAATGCCGGCTGCAATGCCGGCTGCAGCGCTGGGAGCGTTGATGACAGGGCAGAGAATCTCCCAGGTGCCGGCACCGTCGAACTGGTCACTGTGAAGATCCTGCCAGGTTCCGGTCCAAGGCGCCGGCTGTGTGGGGTCAGGAACTCATCTGCGCACTCAAAATTGACTCATCTGTAGACTCAGGTCTGGGTTGGGGTTGGGGCAGGGTGCCAATACCGTTCATGTTTCCACGCACACAGAAGCATTATAAACTCACCATACATGGGTTGGGTAGCGAAACGTAGATTACAATAGATATCATGGAAAGGAATGCATCAAAGAAAGGCAGAGTAAAGTAGAAAGAAATGGTAATGTATAATCAAAGACTGGAGAACCTTCACGTGCAAGGACAAGTCAGAAGAGCGTGTAGAATCCACGTCAGCAGTGTTCTAGCCCTTGCAATAGCCTTTTTTTTGTAGTCAGTTGGGATCAGCATCCAAGGAGGGATGGAAAATACTGATCCAAATGCCCTGTCCTGATCGGAAACTCGGCTTTGCTTGGCACGTATGTGCTGCCAGGCTGTAGCAATGGGATGACATGCCCGGTCCTTTCAAAATCACAAACGGGAGCACACTTGCATTCCTCCCCAAAGGACTCAACAAAATGCTGCCGGCTGTTCCAAACCGTTCAAATCATTCAGTGTGGCAAGCCCGATCCTGTTGCAGACGATGCAATCTTCAGCCTTTTTGCCATCCATGATGCTCGTCACTTGCGAGCCCCAGTTTTCGCCATACTCCACCTGGAAGGGATTGACCAAACTTAAAGTCTGATGTCGGCAAGCTGTTTGACATGGTTGGTGCCCGCCTCTGTGCTTTGCATAGCACCCACGGCGAAACCACATATAAGCTTTCAACCAAAATGGCTGAGTGAATCAGTGCAGGAGGCTGGTCCTAAACCTTCACCTGTGGCAAACCCAACGATAAACCATCCCCAATGTGACCTTGAATGGATGGTATAAACCATCTCCAAACGGCAGGTAAATTTTTGGGTTTACAAACATGACCTCACACGGCGACGCATATGATGAGTTTGTTATCAGCCCTCTGAACCGTGCCTGTGGCATGTGGACAGCTAAAGCCTCAGCTGGCACTTGTTAAGGAGTGGCGCAAGCTTCTCAAGTCCTTAAAAAGACGGGCCCATACCAGATGTAAATATAGGTAGGTGATAAAGTGCAATATATGCATAGAGAGGGGAAGAGATTTGTACACACATATGTATGTGTAATAGAGGTTCTATTAGATTGTGTGTTGAATAACTCCCCACAGAACTGTTGGCAACCCATGAAAATCTGCAAGATCTGCATGTTGAGCTGCCCACCAAGATGCTGTTTCCATAGCAGGGAAGTCCGCAAATCAGTGATTGTGTTTTGTTGGTCTTGGCTTGTCGCACTTGATTGTTGTGACAGGTTGATGTCAGGCCCTCTCGTCATGTCTCTTCTTGTCCGATGGGAAAATGCCCTTGTTGGGCGGCTACTGGCCCCGGCAAACCCACTTTGCTGAAGCCAAATGCAAAGGAAAAAGGTTCAGAACGATTGCATCCCATGCAAAATTACAGTGGAGACCCACCAGGGACCAAATTTCCAGATCACTCTGTTGGACGCAATGATCACAAACTTGGAATATCCAGGGCCTGGTTGCTGGAGAAGACATGGCTTTCAGCTTCGGACTAGCAGCTCTGGCCCTTTCCTCCTGGACCATTTTGGTCTCCCAAATTCTCTTAAATCTGTCTCCCAAATGCTCTTAAATTGGCCTTGCAGGCAGAGTACCATGGCCCTGTGCTCCTCCGCAAAGTTGCGAACCAGGCTGCGAACATCCGCCTTCCACTGGAAACCTTGGCCGCGAACATCCGCCAACATGATCGCAAACATGATCAACGACATTCGATCAACAATGAGCTTTGCCACCTTGCCCCCCATTCCCAGGACATTCCCAGCAGATCCCAGCCCAGCAACTCTTACGTTGCTCCACGTCATCATCGTCCTCCTCATCGGAGTCTTGAGACTTGTAGGCCCTGACACTTCAAACCCTCGAAAGAAGGCTGTGCAAAAAGAATGCCATGATTTGCTTCCCTGATGCAATTCCCAGGAACAGTGGTAGTTGTGCACACTTATTTTGTCTGTGTCTCAAAGGGAAATATGCCGCTGCTGAACTGCCTCTATGTATGTGTATATATATATCTCTCTCTCTCTATCTGTAATATTTAATGTGTGTGTGTGTAAACTTATTATATGCATATATCATATATATGTGTGTGTGTGTGCGCACAAATCTAAAACCGCTGTGACCTGCTGTGTTGACCCATCCCCTTTAAATCAGAATGGGCGACATTCTCATGCTATTCCCAGCCTTGCAGCCACGACATGAGCTCTCGGGTCGCTGCTGCGCGAGCGGGGCAAAGCTCCAAGGGCCTGTGGAAATTGTGCAATGATTGGAATGGCATGACTCAAAATTCGCTCTCCGGAAATCCACAGTTTAGCATATTTTAGGATGGTTTAAACGATTTAGTATGAGCACTTTGTCTCTGGGGGTTTCGTTACTTTAGAGCAGGAAACAAACTATAAGCCACTATAAGCTGTGTCACATGGTCTCAACCGGAAGACTACAATGTTCAAAGTTCCAAGCGCGTTGAGCAATTGGAGCTGCCTCAGTCCTGTCGCGTGACATCCAAGTTGTGATGGAGACTGTTGCAAGGAGGGAAGGAAATGATCTTTTAATCTTTTCTGCAGAATCCTTTTTTTTGACAAAAAAAACCACCCGGGCCCAACAATTCAGTGTCTCTCGGCTCCTGGTGTCTGTGCTTCTCGCTCTTGCCTGGCGCTCGTACGAAGCGTCTTGATTTCTGCTCAATTCAGCATGGTTATCTTGGTTTGAAGCATGGAAACCATCATCAGGCATCCTGAGAGTCTGAGAGAGATAATAATTGTCATTGCTCAGCATTGAGAAAAGTCACGCGCACATATACAGTTGTCACAGGACATGTTCAAAATCTTCTAGCTCCCTGACCCTTGTGCGGCCGAACAATAGGCAACTGCATCTCCCCGCGCCTGCGCTGGAAACGCGGTAACTTGCCTGGAAGGATCTGGAAGGATGCCACCAAAACATGAGACAACAGCAAACATCCTCTGACATCCCTATGGATGCTGTTCATTGCTGACATCCCTATTTTCACTTTGCAAAATTTGCAAAACATTAAAATCACGGAAAGTTGGAACATGTTGGAACACAACCTATCTGACCTATCTGCATTTGGGTCATTTGGCACATGGCCCATGTCACAGCTGAAATCGTCAGGCTCCGACGGCGTTACGGGAGCAAAGGACTCAGCACTCATGTCCTGGTAACGAGCTGGGCAGGTTTACATCGGAGAAGTTCAAAGGTAGAAACCCAATGATGGGCCCTGCCACACCAAAAATGAGGAAAACCCATTGTAAACACAAATATACTTGGACTCAAGCAGGACATTCATGCCAGTTATGACAATTCCATGAAAACCTGTGCTATGCCCACCTCTGCCAGGCCCAAATCTCTCTTGACCCTCGCCACATAGTCTGCCGCAGAGTCCTGCAACGGATAAGCCATCAGAACTGTCCTGCAGAATGTCCTGTATCCTACTGGTAGCGCATGCTGTTTAGAGAATGTCCTCCTGCTCCGGGGGCCTGAATGGAAGCACTGGAAGTTGCAAGGCATGGGAGGAAAAAGGACATCGCATCATGTTACTGCCGCTCCGGGCGCCAGCATCGGGCCCAGCCCGTGAGACCCTTTTCAAGCCAACTTTGGGCCATTTAACGTTCATTGTCATTATATCTTTGGCTCTCACGCTTTTTGCGTGCACCTTCCACGGAAACATACTTCATCCCATGGAAGTCCAAGACTTGCAAATTTCAATCATACAAGTGGAAGAGCGTCCTACCAGAAATGTCAAATATGTCAAGCAATGCGAATTCTCATGGAGATGCTGTGGACCGATTTTGGGACTGTTTCTCAGTATGGGATATTAGAAAACATGTTGCTTGCTGTAGACTCACCACGATCTTATGGGTAACATACTGGGTGGAATCAAATGTCCTCACAGCCCCGTGGCAGAGCAAGGTCTTAAGCGCCTCACATTGCCACGCCCACGGAAGCCCGGGAGCAACGCTGCGCTGCGTGGCCGTGGAAAGACACGCGAGGTCGGAACCGTTTCGCTGATGCTGCTGTGGCCTGAGAAGGTCCTCCTTAAGGTCTCCCCATCGCGACCCGCACGGCGCGGTGCCACTGTGCCGCTCTTGCTATCGACTCGTTGGTGTATCTGCGCAGCAGTCGCCATGTCAATGTTGGCCAAATTGGCTTTGGATGCACCATCCGTCAAGTCGTTGGGCGGCTCCGACCACCCACAATCGATGCCCAAAGGATGCCCTGCCTTGTCCCACTCCTGCACTGGCAGACCCTGCGCGACTGGTTGGGTGACTGGAGCTCGAGCGGTTCTTTGCTGCCGCCCTGAGTCACACTCAGCACACTCGTGTCTCGGTGGGGACCGGCACACTGTGCTTCGTTTGGCTTTGGCGGTGCGTGGGACCATAGGGGTGGGAGAACTGGAACGGCAGGGCGAGGGGCTGGGCATGCGAGTGGCCACCAACTCGGCTGGCATGTGCTTCTCAAAATCCGGCGAGCGGCCTCGAGGCGATGGGCTGGCCGGCTGAGTTGCACCCAACAGCTGCTTCACCTTATGTTTCTTGCTGACCCCTGAGAGCCAACCACCACCCATGGTAAGGACCCGTGGATAATCAAACATCCCAGAAATCTCATCCTTCAAATCCTTCGGCTCACCATAGAACTCGCAGGGTGACTCCCTGTCTGCCGGTTGGCCGCTGGGCCGCGTCCGCGAGGCGTGCCTGGATGCCGCTGCCTGTGGCTGGCCGCCCTGGCTACCCTGGCCCTGGCCGTCGGTCTCGGTGGCGAGGCGTAGCTCTTCCTGCAAGGCCTTGATGGTCTGCTGCAGCTGGGCCTTGTCGCCGCGTAGCAGGGCTAGCTCCTGCGCTCGAAGATGTGGGAATCTTCTGGGATCTTACGAGGCTGCAAGGGGTGCAGTTCCTGTACCACAAGAGGTGGGAACCACGGAGCTACCAGAATTTGGGGATGCTGATGATGAACTGTGAATGATGTGTAAATTTGTTATGCGCATAATGACAAGAGTTGACTGGCCAAGATGCATTAGTCACTAAAGAAGTGGCTTTCTCCGTGTCACCCAAGATCGGAATTGAACATATTGCATATGCACATGCTGATTCAATGCTCCTGTTCCAGGGGATTCGGCTGAGGCTCTTCAAGCTGTTCTCCAGGGTCGGTTTGCTGCGACTGGTCCGTCAGCAGCTTCTCATCTGAAAGGAAGCTGGTGGCTTCTCGGGCTTCTTGGGATCCGAAATTTTCAGACAGGCTTGGCAGTTGCTTTTCGACCGCCTTGGGCGGTTCGTGCCGTTCATGAGTCTTGGCTTTATCTGCCGTTTCACCCGCAGCTCTTTCCGCTTCTAATTTTTCCAAGGCTTTCCTCAAATCTTCGGCATCCACCTTTCCCTCAGCTTGAGCTTGTGCCTTCTCCGTCTGCTCTTTCTCCAGCTGACTTTGAAGCTGTTCCAAGTCACTGCGAAGCTGTTCCACCTGGGCCTGTGCCTCTCTCAATCGTTCCTGGGACTCTTGAAGCCTCTGAGCCAAGCGATTTTCTTGCGCCCTAGATGTCTCCAACTGCTTCTGCACCTCCGAAATTCGTTGGTTCACCGCCGCCTCTGCTGCGGCAGCGCTGCTTTTCAGCTCAGCTTGGCGAAGTTCCTCAGCTTTTTGCGCAGCCTCAGCTGCCTCAGATGTGGCCCGAAGCTGCGAGACTTCCAACTGAACCTGGCCATGACGAGCCCAAATGGAGAAAAAATGAGTGGTGTCGAATGGGCATGCTTGTGTTCAAACCGTGCATACTATGCCACTATGCGCCCAGTTTTGGCATCAATTTCAGAGGCTTTGAGCTATCCACACCTCTTTTAGAAGTTCCTCCTTTTTGGTGAACTCCTCCTTCAACTCACTGAGCTCTCTCTGAGCTCTCTCCAAACGATCATCCGGCAGCACACTTTGAGCCTGATCCTTTAAGCTTTGCTTCACCAGCCGTGCGGCTCGTTCCTGCTTGGCTCTGGCCAGCTGCATCTCCTACGGCGGATCCAAGTTATCCATACCCCATGGGTCCGAACCCCTGGTACCTGGATGATCCTGGATGTACCTGGTACCTTGATGTACCTTGGTGGCATTCTGAAAGGCACAGAACATACATGAGATTCTAAGGGATCTTCCAACGTTTCATATGTTGTATTTAGTTTATCATGTTTTGAGTGGTTCTTGGTGAACCTCTCCACTTCCAGGCTCCCAGGCTCCAGGCGGCTCCTGCATCTCCCGTTTTTTTTGCTCCTCCTCGGCCCTCCTCCGTTCAGACGCCAGCTGCGTTCGACATGCCGCCAGCTCCGACTGCAACTGCTCTACCTGTTCCAGCAGATGCTGCCGCTGCGCAACGGCGGCGGTCAACTCAACGGCTTGAGACTCCAACTCGGCCAACTTCTGCTGCAAAACGTCCTTCAAGTTGTCCAGCTGCATCAGCAGCGTGTTGTGCTCCGAGCGAAACCTGCGATTCTCTTCTTGCGATGATTGAAGTTCCCCTTCCATCTCCTTTCGGTTTGGCACTGAAGAAGGCTTACAGGCAGCTTGCGCCATTTTTTGCATGACCCTATCTTCAAAGTCGAGATTCATTTAATGTCTATACTTGTGCACTACTATCGTACAATTATATTTAGAAAATATATAGATTCAGTTGAAGCTTCGATCCACACTCAGCAACATGATCAACACGCCAGCCCCTCCTCAATCATCTTCTCAGCCTTTTCCAACTTGGATTGCATGGGTCCGATCTTGTCGGTCATCCTCCTCTCCTTCAGCTGCTCAGCTGCCTCTTCTAGGTCCGCAATGTTTCCTTTTAGCACGGTGATACTGAAATCCTGGCCCGATGCCATCCCCGAATTGTGGCGGAGATTTCCCCATGGGAAAATCATCTCTCTCCATGACCAAACTCAATGAGTTCAGCTGAGCAAAACTTCTATCAACCGTAGGGATAAACATTTGGGGACATCGCATTTCCACGAACCTGTTTTGGAAGATCATGGTAACACAGGATCGGCGGCACATGGTTCTCAGGAAGTCGACTGAAGGATGAGCAGTTGGCTTGGTATTGTTACACAATATTTATATATTTTTTTTTTGTTACACAATATTTGTTGAAAGCTGCTAAATCCATGGCTGTGAAAGCTTTCCCTGCCACCCTGCCTTGTCTTTGATCATCTTTTGGAAGGAAATCTCCTGCTGAAGCAGCTTCTTCTCGTATGCTTCTTTCACATCCTAGACTTTTCAAGAGAGCGGCAGCGCAGATGTCAATTGGTGCAGGTTCACCAATAGAAGAGAGTCGACAGGAATGACTTTGGTAACGTTTGTAACTCTGACCTACCATCTCTCCTTGGCAAAAATGAAGAAAGGAAATACAAAGGATCAAAACACGTCAAAACACCAGCTCCTCAATGCTATCGTCCAGATCATCCTCAAAGAACTGCACGTCGTGTTCCAAAAGCCTCAGCAGTTCATCATCTTCAACCTTCAGCGCGTGCGATCGGATCATCTTCAATCTTTGCCGGAAAAGTGACCTCTCGCGAAGGAACAAGCGAGTTCTTTCTCGCAACTCTGCCAAGACTTTGCTGTACCTCGGGTGAAGCACAGGAAAAGAATCCCTTGGTGATAAGCCCCAAACTTTCACAACTTGTGTGTATTGGTTTGATGCGCCAGTAGCATGTGTTTGTGTTTTGTGTCCTGGAAACGTCCTATTCCAGATATTGGTAGATATTCTAGTGTAGTAGGAAGACATGACTCATGATATGCTTGGACTTAGACCATGCCTCTGCCTTCATCTTAAGTGTGCTCAGCCAAGGCACTTTCCTTCCAACTCTGTGTTCTGCTGATCCTGTCGCTCCAGTCGTTCCAGGATGGGCTGGCAGTGCAGTTCCAACCACTTCACGGATTGCTCCGGGGTGAACTCACTGTGACTGGTTGTGTCACAGGTCACCTGCCCAGCGAGCCCGGCGGGCCCAGCGGTGGCAGGACGTTTCAGAGCCTGCTTCTTTCCAGGATTCAGTTGCCATCGCAGCACCAAATCCGCAAAGCACCTGAAGTCCACCATGATTCTGGAGAGAACAGTGACAATGTAAGCACTCAAGTGTTGACCTTCCGCTATTGGCTTCTCCCTCAACATTGCGTTGCACTTCTGGAGGTCAGGACCGGGAGGACCGGCAGGTGGATCAGACATAGGATCGAAGAGGTTCTGCACCTTGTGGATCAACAGCTTCTGAAGCTCACTCTCAGTGACCTCAAAATCCGGAGAGATAGGGGAGCTGCTCCAGGGATCAGTTGAACGATATTCGTGGTGTGTCGAACATTCTGGCATCAAAAAAATCATGCTCGCCACAGTGAAACATACCTTATGAGCTCTCTTATGCCTTATGCTGGGAAGATCCCATGTTGAAACCACAGGGGGGTGCAGGGAAACAGAAAAGTCTTAGCAACGCATTGTGCCAATCCGGTTGGCTTTCAGAATCCGATTGAAGTAGTTCTGCGCTTCAGGTGCCACAGTGCGCTTGACCACTTCCACTGACTCGGGAAGACTGTGGCCGGGCTCCACTCCATTAAGGACCCGCGAGTATGGCCAGCGGGCGGGCAAGGGCAGGTTTAACTCCACCGGTGCCATCGAAACCGAGGATAGTGCCGGGTATGTTGATCCTTCACTGGATCCCAATCAATCTGCGTGTCTTAGGTTGCTGGTGCGGCCGTCATTTGGTTCTTCAGATTTGGGTATGCATCCTCCAACTATATAATCCTGTATCACCAAAGTGGGGCAATCTATCTCATCATGGCGACACATGCATTGACAATCCTACCACTTTGAGCCGCAGAGCAAGAACAACACATACCAATCAAAACCTACACTGTACACGATCTTCAGTGTCTGCACCGTGCCCTAAAGAGCCTAGGTCCAACCATCTTCAGTCCCTGGCAAAGCCACATCCAAAGCGTTCAACGCAACCTTGGGCCACGGTGTCTTGTTGGAAGTTCAACAACATTGAATCTGACTTGATAGAACCACTCGAGGAGAGGAAAAAAAACATCACATGCTGAGTCATGCTCTTGCTCCTCATCTTCTTCATCAGACCTCAAAGCTTTGGAAATTCAGGTAAAACAAAACATAACAAAACTGCTTGTCTGTCAGGCTTCAAAACTCCATCACCTTTTTGCCAGAGAGCACTGATCGAATCCCGTGCACCCCGTGCTACCAAAAATCCATTTCGCGGGGCCTCAGAACAGCGGACTGATCAGTGGACTTCTCGTCAGGCCTCTTCTGCAGGGACTCGCCATTTTGCCAGGAAGTTGTCCTTGTCGTTGTCCTGACAACAGCTGAGCCATCCATTCCAACAGATGTCACTTGAGAATGCGATCCGAGCGGTGTGAAAATATGTGTGACTACAGTCCATAAATCACTCAAAAACTATGCAGAGGGCATCAACAAGTGATAGATATATAAATATAACTGGGCACGCTGCACAGAAAACTCTAGCATTGACTATCCGTGACTATCCCTTAGTACCAAAATCCACACAAATAAATATAAATGTTCGAGCAATGTAACCATGTCTGCTGTCTACATAGAGTGCGATGCAGGCTGTGCAAAATACCGCGGCCCCCTCCTTGATACGGCACCAGGTGCAGTGCAGGAAGAAAGCAATGGCAGGGTACAACAGGATGTAACGGTAGAAGTCTTCATGGGATTTGTCCAGCATGCCGCCATAGTAACTGGTGTCAATGTAGTACCTCCAACGATTCTTGGTGGGATCAATGTGAAACTCTGGCATGCCCATCAAGCACATCTTCTGATAGTCGGAGTTGCGCTCAATCCAACGCATCCAGTGACGTCCTGGGAAGCGACGAAGCCACACGATGCTGGAGCGCAGCCAAAGGTACACCGGACCGCCCTTGTAGGGAGACATCACTGTCTCCTCAACGCGTCCGTAGACCTGTGGATATGTGGTCGTCACCTGAGGGACAAAAGATCACGAAAGGTCACCTGCTGGAGAAGAATTTAAGTTTTAAGAATCCCCGGGTGACATGTCCTCAATGTCCAGATCTATGGATGGATATGGATGGTGGTGCAACCTCGTGGTCAATATCAATAATATGTATATATATATGGTATAAATAATTTCTTATTAATGTTTATTCATTTATTTATCTATCTATTTATATATTATGTATTGAATTATTTATTCATATCATATCCAATCTTTATTGGCTATTCGGCTATGCCACCTCCATATATTCCAACTCCCCAACTACAACCCTCAACCAAAAAATGGTTAGTTATACCTACTGCGCTTGTAAATCCACAAGGAACACAACCATCATGCTGACCTGGGTCGGCTCCACAGTCTTGGGTACCTGTGCCGCAAAGCGGCGGCTGGCGGCCAGGGCGGCCAGGGCCGAGGGAGCACGGCCGTGCAGACCGCTCAGCAAACCCATGGCGAGCTGAGGGGCGGCTGCGGATGGCAGCGTCGTGTTGCGTGTGGAGCCAACACTGAGGTGAGAAAAAGCACTTCATGCTGCGCCATGCTGCGCCATGCTGCGCCATGCTGCGCCATGCCGTGACTTTGCCAAACAGTTTAGATAAATAGAATGGATGAGGTCACGTGCATGTAAAGTACCGTTTCGATGTAATAAGTAAAGACACTGAGGTGCACAAGTCGACACTGGTTTCTTTGGCTACCAGGGAGCTTCCGCATCAGGGCTGCCACCCATCTGGGCTGCTGACCCTGGCGGCATGATGAAGTTACCCTCATCCTCTTCTGGGTCTTCAGCCTGAGTTCAAGAGCAGCAGTGCCAAATGACTCCCTGACAGCGAAACACTACCAACATGCGTCTGTAAGTTTCAACATGATTCAACCCTCTACCAAAAAAATCTCTCAGTGCAGTTAGGCACCACATCAAGACTCAAAAGGCATTTCGGGCGACCAGAATGTAAGAAGACCTGCTAACTACATTCCGTGGAGTTCGCTTCTGCATCATTCGCGGGGGCTAATGGAGCCTGATACAATCCAAATCGCTCTCCTACCTGCAGAATTGGAAACCTTAGCAAAAGCAACACAATCTATCCTACAAGTAGCACCTAGTCGATCTAGTCGAAACCCATGGCAAAGATTGGCAAAGGCCACTTAACAATTATCGCCATACAAGTAGGATGTCCTCCAACCCGCGCCTGCTTAAGTTTCTTCACCAGATCAAAGGCTGAGGGGCCGCAGCGCGGCTTCGCTGCGGGCACCAAGGACTTCGCGGCACTGGCCGCACTGGACGGACTGACGCGCGCCTGGTGCAGACCTGGTTCCAGGCCAACAGATAAAGCTGGGCCAAGCACCACAACCTGCATAGAACATTTGATGCGATCAGTTTGTCATAAACAACTCTCGACCTGAAAATGGTAGCAGTTTCATCAAGCATAGCTCGGGATGAACCTGCATAGCCAGCTGCTTTGGGCATAGCCGCACTCTTACTTTTTGGCCTCAGATTCATCAACCGCAATGCCCTGTCCAACCCAGTAGGAGAGTTTTGGGTACACGACTGTTCCTGATGATCTACTGAGTCAGTTACGGTCTTCCATTTTTGGTTCTGCCGTGACAAATGGGGTCAACTTTGACCCCCCAGGTGACTGAGTCCCAGCGTCTGAGCTGCAAACTGTGTTCCCACAGCAGGCTTTCGTCCAGGACTGGTGATCACCTGCACCAGTTCCCACCCCAATCCACTGGAAATCAGTAAGCTACCCTCTTGCAATCTAACCTGGCAACGGAAAATCCATGTGTGACTTTCCAGATATTTTGCAAAATTTTGCAATATATACGTAGTTTTCTGTTCAGAACCATGGATTTCGTGGCTAGATGACCTTAAAAGGTATGTTCATTCCCTGGAGGCACCTCAGCAGTGGGCATGGAACCACCTCTGCTCCCTGGCCGCGGTTGCGACACCTCGGCACAGCCAACATCAGCCAACCGTCGTTCCCAGCTGGTTCTGGATCGCATTTGATCACCAGGTTTCCCTAGCATAGGTGGCAAGTGCGGGTCTGGGAGCCCCAGTGGTAACCTCGGAAGGGGCGGCCATGAAGTCGTCAGGATCCAATACATCTTGGATGCCGTCATAAAAGGCTGCAAGTTGTCAAGCAAAATCAGGTGGCCACAGTGACTCTGGAACTTGACGGGGTTGACCTGGAAAAAAATCATCAGGATCATTCACGATATCTCAGTGTGATCTGGCGCAAACAGCAACTTGTGAGTAACTTGTGATAGGCCTGATATGGGCAAGAAAAATCCCGTGAACAGTCATGGATTTGCGCCTCTCCCCTCGTGACAGTGGCCGCCCTTGACTCTCCAAGCTCATCCGCCTCACTGCGCCTGGGCTGTCGCAGTCAAAAACCAACCAAGGCATCTCCAGCATCTGAGGATCCCAACCTGGACCACCCCGTGAACCTGGACCTCATGTGGGATGAAGTTTGGCTCAATGGGGGTAGCCGGGTAGCAACAACACCAAAGTGGCAAGTTGCATTCATCAGAAATTGACATAGTAGTTTCATTGTGGTCAATAATTTTCGAACCATACCCAGTTTCGAGGAAATTGGCATGGCAACAATGGCAACCCCAACAAATCCCAGGTTTCCAAGCGTCCAGTGGGAGGACTGGTGATGGTCGGGACCTTCCCTGGCATGAAAAAAACAACATCAAAGAAGTGGTGGACAAATTTGTAAAAACGAAATCACTGACATGGGAAACAAATGAAGTCACACTCTGGCAATCTCAGCAATCTCAATGAAAATGAGAGATTGCACTGTGGCGCCCCGGTGATATCAGTGAATTTGGATCATAGAGCCGGAGGGGGAGGAGGTTTGTTTTTAATACGGGGTTTGCTGTCCCAGCAACGCACCTCTTGGTTGAGGGTGGCTGGTCACCTGGATCAACTTTTAGATCAGAGGGCCACCATATGCAACCCGCAGTGGCACAAAACGTCATAAGACTCTGGCACTCCGAAGGCTCATGCCCAATTGTCCATCCCTTTCCCCACTATCTGCATCCTCATCGTCAGCATCCACTTCATCCTCCTGGACAATGGACTGGCCACAAGTTGATTGTGTGAAGGGTTTTTTCTGCACGCATGGACGCCCCTGTACCGATGTGCCATTACATGTTGACATACTGATCAAAATGAAGTCAAGACAAGGAAAGCAGATCATCATCATCATCATCATCATCATCATCTTCGGCGGCGGCGGCGGCCCGCGCACGAGCATAAGCACATCTGCACATCTCCACATCTGCACATCTGCACATCTGCTAATTTTGCTAATTTTGCTAATTCTGCTAATTCTGCTAATTCTGCTGATTCTGCTGATTCTGCCCACACACTGTGGCTTGCATAGATAGGATAGGATTGGATGGGATAGGACAGGATAGGATAGGAACTATAGGATAGGATATTAGATTGGATTAATTAGGTTTAATCAAGTAGATTAGATTAATTAGGTTAGATTAATTAGACTAGATTAATTAGACTAGACTAATTAAATTAGATGAATTAGACTACATTTAATTAGACTAGATTAATTAAGTGCTCAAGCGCCTCTTCTTTTTCCACACCTGTAGGACTCTTCTCTGTGACACGTTGCCTCCAATGCCATGTTGGCACCAATGCTACGCCCCAAACTCCCAGCAACCCAGCATCACCACAAATGGGGCCATTCGACTTCGCTGATTTCATTCTTCTTCAGGAAACTTGCCTTTTTCGGAATGCTTGGACCTTGGAAACTTTCTGCAGAGGCTGGCTATTCGGCTTTTTGTATCATCAGACATCCTTCGGTCATAAGTTGCTACCGAGGCCTCCTGTAGATAAATTTCAAGCACCCTAGTACTGAGCCATCTTCCCTTTCGTCTCACATACTCTGCGTCCTCTGTCTCTAGCAACCAGTACGTGGCTCCACCTGGTCTGGTCTGGCGATGATGGCCCCCCTGCTCATGAGAGGCGAAGGCCCTGACACGATCAGGAACAGAAGCCCGAAGTCCAATGGGCGTGGGGGAGGTTGCTGGCAGGCTGCTGGCAATGGCAGAAGTCCACAAATCCAAGCCAAGGCCAGGCAACCAAAGATGATCCCCAGGAGGAGTCCACAGAAGAAGGAGCCAAGCAGAGCAAGTCCAACACCAAAGCAGTGAGAGGGACAGGAGATACCCCACCAATTTGTTGTGACACCCGAGGATATAAATCCAATTTGGGGGCCCCGTCCATTCAAAGCTGTTTGTGCTTGAGAATCCAACATACGATATGCAGTCGCATTTAGTGAAGTCAGGTTGGATTAATTGGATTAGATTACTTGGATTAGATTAATTAGATTAGATTAATTCGATTGGATTAATTAGATTAGATTACTTGAATTAGATTAATTAGATTAGATTAATTCGATTAGATCAATTAGATTAGATTAATTCGATTGGATTAATTAGATTAGATTACTTGGATTAGATTAATTAGATTAGATTAATTCGATTAGATCAATTAGATTAGATTAATTCGATTGGATTAATTAGATTAGATTACTTGGATTAGATTAATTAGATTAGATTGATTCGATTAGATCAATTAGATTAGATTAATTCGATTGGATTAATTAGATTAGATTACTTGGATTAGATTAATTAGATTAGATTAACTCGATTAGATCAATTAGATTAGATTAATTCGATTGGATTAATTAGATTAGATTAATTCGATTGGATTAATTAGATTAGATTACTTGGATTAGATCAATTAGATTAGATTAATTCGATTGGATTAATTAGATTAGATTACTTGGATTAGATTAATTAGATTAGATTAATTCGATTAGATCAATTAGATTAGATTAATTCGATTGGATTAATTAGATTAGATTACTTGGATTAGATTAATTAGATTAGATTAATTCGATTAGATCAATTAGATTAGATTAATTCGATTGGATTAATTAGATTAGATTACTTGGATTAGATTAATTAGATTAGATTAATTCGATTAGATCAATTAGATTAGATTAATTCGATTGGATTAATTAGATTAGATTACTTGGATTAGATTAATTAGATTAGATTAGATTAATTCGATTGGATTAATTAGATTAGATTACTTGGATTAGATCAATTAGATTAGATTAATTCGATTGGATTAATTAGATTAGATTACTTGGATTAGATTAATTAGATTAGATTAATTCGATTAGATCAATTAGATTAGATTAATTCGATTGGATTAATTAGATTAGATTACTTGGATTAGATTAATTAGATTAGATTAATTCGATTAGATCAATTAGATTAGATTAATTCGATTGGATTAATTAGATTAGATTACTTGGATTAGATTAATTAGATTAGATTAATTCGATTAGATCAATTAGATTAGATTAATTTGATTGGATTAATTAGATTAGATTACTTGGATTAGATTAATTAGATTAGATTAATTCGATTAGATCAATTAGATTAGATTAATTCGATTGGATTAATTAGATTAGATTACTTGGATTAGATTAATTAGATTAGATTAATTCGATTAGATCAATTAGATTAGATTAATTCGATTGGATTAATTAGATTAGATTAATTCGATTGGATTAATTAGATTAGATTAATTCGATTGGATTAATTAGATTAGATTAATTAGATTGGATTAATTAGATTAGATTACTTGGATTAGATCAATTAGATTAGATTAATTCGATTAGATCAATTAGATTAGATTAATTCGATTGGATTAATTAGATTAGATTACTTGGATTAGATCAATTAGATTAGATTAATTCGATTAGATCAATTAGATTAGATTAATTCGATTGGATTAATTAGATTAGATTACTTGGATTAGATTAATTAGATTAGATTAATTCGATTAGATCAATTAGATTAGATTAATTCGATTGGATTAATTCGACTAGATTAATTGGATTAGATTAATTGGATTAGATTAATTGGATTAGATTGATTGGATTAATTAGATTGATTGGATTAATAAGATTAGATTAATTGGATTAGGTCAATTAAACTAGATCAATTGGATTAGATCAATTAGATTAGATCAATTATATAGATTAGATCAATTATATAGATTGGATCAATTAGATTAGATTAATTAGATCAATTGGATTAATCAGATTGATTAGACTAATTAAACTAATTAGACTAATAAGACTAATTAGACTAATAAGACTAATTAGATTAATTAGACTAATTGGACCAATTAGATTAATTATATAGATTAATTAGGTTAATTAGATTAATTAGATCAATTAGATTAATTAGATTACTTAGATTAGATTTGATTAAAATTGATTAGATTTAGATTGGATCAGATTTAGATTTAGATTGGATTAGATTTAAATAGGATTAAGATTAAGATTAAGATTAGATTTAGATTTAGATTCGATTAGGTTAGGTTAAGATTTAGATTGGATTAGATTAGATTAGATTTAGATTAGGTTGAGATTAGATTAGATTAAATTGGGTTAAGATAAGATACGATTAGACTAGATTGGATTATATACGACAAGATTAGATAGATAGATATGTGTGTACTACACATTCATAGTCACCTTCTTTTGCTTCCATGACATGCGCGTAGTCCACGGCTTCCTCATCCATCACATTGGAGAGCATCTTCTGGAGCAAGCCGCGGTTGGCGCCTGAGATCGACAAGGATTCACATGGATTACAATCGCGAATCATCCGCTTAAGTATGGTTTGTGGTGGACATAACTAGAGACATACTATGGATAAGTATAGTTAATGGGGTTGATAAACATTTATAAACCAACTTACAACTGGACAGCACCATCCTGTAACATGACAGTAACATCTTTCCCCAAACCAAACGACCAAACGAATCGGTGGCTGCCAGACATCAAAGCCCTGGAGGCCGCGGACATGTGACCACACCGTCATCAGCGTCAGGGCTCACCTGCAGCAACGCGAAAAAATGGACCATTGGGATTATATTTTGGTCGAAAAAATGCCAAAAGAAAGCCACTGGACTAGTATAGTAGTGGGATTATGGTAGAAAATACTATTTAAATACCATTGGGATTGTAGTAGAAAAGCCACTTTCTGTACTAGTATTTAAATTTCGCTGGGATTTGTTTGATGCCCGTTACGTTTCTATCTTTTTCGGATATCGGAGTCCCAATCAGAAACCAAAACTCTCTGCCTGCCTCCGTCTTGGGTGCCTTGGGTACCTTGCCAGCATCAGCCTGAAACGAAGTGGCAGACAATGCGGACACTGCGCTGTTCGCATGGGTCGAGGTCATCGTATCAACTGGACACAGGTTCAACTTGGTTCAACGGTTCAACTCAACCGTCTCAGCCTCAACAAAGCAATCCCATTTTTCACATCCGCATGCGCGAGTGCAACTCTGCGGCTACATTATGGTGCAACAGTTCCATCTGTACCTTCAAAGAAATGAAGTCCGTGAAGCTCAGTCCGAGCTGCTGAATGTGACCGAGCACTTTCCTCAGGCACACATGCATGAAACTAAGGCGCTCACACCGAATGTTCAGCCATTCGAGCCATTCGATCCATCTTTGGTGCCTCTAGTTGCGGAGCTGACGCCGTCGGAGGAGAGTCACTAATGCAGCTGTTACCCCAGTGGTCACGACAGCCATGATCGCCGTCATCCGATGGCGTTCAGATCTAGGTCCACTAAGGCCAAGAGCAGCTTGCATCATTGTCCACCATGAGCTTGGCTGACACTGCATCTTTGCAATGAGCCATGATGCCACTGGTCCATCTGAATCAGTTGATACGATGTAGGCATGGCCTTCGGAGGCCGAGCTACTGGACTTCAAACAGACCTGGACTGCGAGGCTCGGCTCCTCCAGGGAGCTTCTGGCACCATACTGAAGCACCAAATCATCCTGGAGACCCACCACTCGCTTCCCCTTGATGATGTAGGGAGTCATGGGCGACAGCCGCTCCCACAGAGCATTGGCCAACCAAGGGTCCTTGGAGACCAACCTCCCCGTGCCTGCGAAGCCCAGGGCTTTGGCACTGGAAAGGATCACCGCACATTCGGAGGCGGTGAAAACTCCACTGATCTCCCTGCAGTCCTTCGTGACCTTCACAACTTTGGGAGAAACCTGGGAGGCAAAGGCATCACCACACGATTTGCTGATGGCGGGCGTGGTGTCTGTGGATCCAACTGCATCCTGTGCTTGGACAGGCGACCGAGAAGGAGAGCTGGCGGCTGTGTCATCCCGGCTGCCAGATTGCAACCCTGGAGACATGGGTTGAGAAGGGACTAAGCCTGGATCCACGGGATTTCTTGGCCGCACAGTCTTGGGCTTCGCTTTGGCTTTTTGTTTGGGCATGACCATTGCACCTGCCCATGCAGACACGCCTGGGAAGAACTCTTGCGCATCAGGCTTCAGAGCTATGGCGGCCTTGCCGTTGGCTTTGGATTCCTTTTTTGGTGACTCCTTCTTGGCTATCCATGATGCCGATGATGCCCCGAAGTCTGGGAAAGCCATGGCAGCCGCAGCCGCAGCTGGCATCGGTGGTGGCATCATGGGAGCAAAGAGTGGGGCCTGCAGTGGCGCAGCTGCCGCAGCCTTCGCCACTTGCGCAGCTCGGGCCTGTGCGGTTGGAACGAACTCGGCCGCATCCTTCCGCAGAGTTTTGGGTGCCACTTCGGGTGCTTTCACCACTTCTGGAGTGTTCCATGGCTTCCCAGGAACAAACTCGGTGGCTGTCTTGTCTAAAGTCTTCTTGGAAGGTGCTGAAGCTGGATTCAAAAGATTCTCCTCAGACTTCTTGCTTCGTCTTCGAGTGCCATTTTCTTCTTTCTCCTTTTCCTTGGACTCTTTCATCTCATGGTAGACCGACTCATCTACTTTTCGAATCAGGGAGTACACATAGCCTCTCCAATTGGTGATGCGCTTGCGCTGGACTCCTTTGAGCGAGTTCTGAAGTAGCTCGCATGCCTGGCGATGTCCAATGGAATCCACCGGATCTGCTCAGCTCATGATCGGGGGAAACGAAATTTCCTATACGTTTACAGAATATGGTGTTTAGAATGGGAAATAGTGTTCAGTTATTCCATAATATTCCATATATCTGGGCAAATTATAATAATTCACTTAGCTGAAATAAGGCCATTTTGGGATGATTCCTCTTATTAACCATGATTCCAGTGAGGTCGCAGTGAGGTCGTTATAATTTACCCATATATATATATATATATATATATTTATTTATTTATTTATATCTGTGTGTGATCATCCTCAAGATACAATACGATAGAACACGGGATGTTCAAACATATTCATCATATTCTCATGTTATTTTTCTGGAAATGTCCTGGCCTCCAAGGCACGACCCTTCTCATTCAAGGCATCCAACAGGCGGATGGCCTTTGCATCGAAATCCCCCGGCTGCACCGGGGTGAGCTTGCACACCTGCAACAAGTTGTCACAAACGGCCATGGTGAGGTCCCAAGTTCCGAAATGGTAAGTGGGCTATAGCTTACTAAAGTGGCAAGAGATATCCACATGATATAGCTGATATACCAGTTGTGAGGGGGAAGAAGGGGAAAAGATGGGAAGAGCTCAATGACAAATCAAACATCAACTGGAGTATCACAAGTGTTCGTCTGCATTCGTCTGCCCCATGGCTCCCTGACGTGGCATGCTGCGGCCCATAGCCGCTTTGTTTCCAACACCATTAGTGCCAGCTGTTGAATCGATTCATCGATCTTCAAGGAAAATTTTCGGGAATGACTGTAGCATCTGCATCATCTGCTTTCCGATGCGCTCTAAAATGTTACAAGAAGCTTGGGGGAGGTTTGGACTGAACTTTGCTTTCTATTTCGGGGTGATTGCCTGAATCTCCATCTTGCCCAGTGGAAAACCCAAGGGCTCTTCCATGATTTTCCTTGGACAATGCTGCATGAAGCTTTCTAGGTTCATGCAATCGGATGGCTGGACCCAACCTCCCTGTGGATGAACCCGCCTCCTGAAGCGCGTTCTTGTAGTCCTTGCCCTTGGCCATAGATCACATTCCAGAGGCCAACTGTGAAAAGGGAACATGACATTCCAACAAGGTGCCGTTGCTGTTTGTGCTGTTCAAAGTTCCTGAACAAACCGCACCCTGATGTGTTTCTCTCATATCCTTTTGAACAAATCGAGTCCAAGCGTCAGCGAGTTGCTCTTCAAAGGGATCACCACCCTTAGACTTACCTTTCACCATAGCAACTGGCGAGGGAAGTGCGAACGGAAACACAAGCTGCAACCTCCCCCTCAGGAACTTATTGCCTTGAGCCTCTCAAGGCTGCCCCAGACTGCCCATGCAAACTCCGCTGAGTTAAGAACTGCCAAGGATAATTGATAACTGAAATAAATGAACATGAAGGCACATTGACACGGTAACGGCGATGTGACATGCCATGACGCAGCGCTCTACTCCAGGGGTCGCACACTGGAGGCCCCACGCCCTCGTCCTAGCAGCAGAGTGGCCCAAAAAAAATGATTTTCCGTCCAATCCAAAAACCATCTGAAGAGCCCACCCATCACCATCAAAGTTGGATAAGATTGTGATACATTCCGTACATTTGTTCACAAATGTTGGATCAAATTCCACTCAAACCAGGTGTATCCCCGATGCCTTTCGCCGCCGAAGCCTTTGATGCAGCACCACGCCTTGCGGGATGGGGATCAAGCCCCAAACATCGTTGGATTCTCGCAAGGGGTCATCAACATATATGTGTGTAATGTGATGTAAACATAAACATACATGTAATGTATTGTATATTGTATATTGCATATTGTATATTGCATATTGTACATTGTATATTGTACATTGTATATTGTATGTATATGTGTATGTTTATATGTGTGCTATGTATGTTATGTATGTTATGTATGTTATTTATGTCATGTAGGTTACGTATGTGATGTATGTATGTGATGTATGTTCTGTATGTTATGTTTGTTATGTTTGTTATGTATGTTATGTTTGTTATGTCTGTTATGTTTGTTATGTTTGTTGTGTTTGTTGTGTTTGTTATGTTTGTTTTGTTTGTTTGATTGTTTGATTGTTTGTTTGTTTGTCTGTCTGTTTGCCTTTGTATGTATGGATGCATGTATGTATGTATGTATGTATGTGGGTGGGTAGGTAGGTAGGTATGTATGTAGGTATGTATGTACGTATATTGTACATTGTGTATTGTGTGCTGTATGTTGTATGTTGTATGATATATATATATATATATTGTGCATATATGTATTCTATGTATGTATGCGTATATATAGTATGTATGTATCTTTATGTATGGTTTCCTCTCATGCATGTATACATATGTATGTATATAATATATAATGTGTGATGTATACATTATTTACATGTGCATATATATATATGTGTGTGTGTACATAATTAATCATAATTGGACATACACATGTGAGGTCTCAAAGCGACCTCATGTCTTCGGATTCTGAACTCAGACCGTTCATTGAACTTGTCCATGCGCAATTGTTTTAACTTGTGCACGAAACCACAATGCATCTTGTATGGGTTGTTCATTGTGCGTGTGCCCGCTGTGCTCACTTTTGGGGCTGCATCTCTCTCCGCAGCCTTTGCTGCGACACACAGTGATAGCATCATAGCAATGGCAACCCTGATGTCAATAGTGAAAAGTGCCAGAGAATCGTACTGTATCCTGCTGAATCCTGCTGAAATCATTGAATGTTCAATCATTTTGACCACCTCCGTCCCAGACAGCTGCTGCCCAGGTGGGTCCCTCAACTGACAACTGGATTAAGTCTTGGAAAGCCACGAGCACGCTCTTCCCGCCAATACTCATATAAATCACGGCCGTCTGAGGGCGCATCCCTTTCCCAAAACAAGCGATCTGTTGGATCCCTGACACCTGCAGACTGCACAGCTTCCAAGCTGAGGATAATGCCGACAGTCTTGCGGGTTACTGTGAAGCTCCGCTCCTCCACAAGGCTCCAGCAGGTGTCAACTGCTTCAAGGGCATCTTTGACCCTTTGAAGCACACGCCTGCTGACAAACAATACAATTCTGCCTGTGTCCGAAACAACTCGAAACAATTCCCGAAACATGTTTTCGTAGAATTCCTGCGGCTTTCCACGGATGGCAAACTGCCTATTCCATGGAGGAGCCACCATGATCTTCTCAACAGACCCGTCCCGGAGTGGAATCCCTCCATACTCAGTGGCATCCACCTGATTTAAAGATACCACTTGCGACAGTGCCTTGAAATTGTTGTTGCAGCGTGCGAGTTGGCTGCTATTCACATCACACCCCACAAAGGTGGCATTGGGCCACCAAATCGCTGCTTCAGCCAAGAGGGTGCCTTGACCACACATGGGGTCCAGGACCATTTCGCCCTCTCGGATGTCCAAACTTCGGGCAATCGCCCAAGCTTCCACATGATGCATGCCTTGAAAAGGTAAAGATCCCCCAAGCATCATCTGATTTTGCTGCAGAATGGGGATCTCCAGCAAGATGAGGCTGCCCTCTACGTGACAGTGGACTGTGAGATCGGGAGATCCTGGGTCCGCAATTTCAACTGACAAGTCCATTGATCAGAAGAAACACCCAAAAATGAAAATCGATCCTGCATCCAAAGGTACTTTGCTACTGTGTGCAACCTACGGTATTGCCATGCATTGTCTACACAAAGTACCTCAGGGTACATCAAAATAAATGGATCCAGGGATCCTTCACAAATAAAACATGGACATGATGATCATAACCATCTCCCTTCACCTCCCAACTCAAAGAATTTGCAAGGTCTTAAACTACCATGTTCAAATCTGAAGGGAAACTGATGGAAATTGATTGATTTCATTGACACTTCGCACATTCTATGCACTTTCCATTGCGGAAGTGTACTTCCAAGGCGCTCCCGCGGCCTGTGGCCAGCCAGCCCAGTCGCCTTTGAAGGCACTGTGCCAACTCCTGCTGCAGCTCAGATAGCTCAGCTCCCGCTCTCAACTTGGATTGCTTTTTGCACACCACGCAGAAGCTGGAAATCGGTTTCAACATTTGTCCATTTTTGGAAATTGCTCTCAAATAGTCCAAATCCGCAAGTACAGAATCCCAGTCGGTACCTTCATCCAGCAACTTTACCAGCGATGCGAAGTCTTCACTGGCATTCGTGCAATTGAAGCAGGAAATGATGCGGCGAATACTTCGCACATGCCTCACGTCCCGTAAGTCTTCGAGCAAGTTGGAGCGGTCCACATCACTGGCCTCGAGATACCACCGTCCCTTGGTTGCTCGAATGCGCATTCCTGAGCCTTCCAACTGTGCACGAGCCAATTGATTCAGAGAAGCCGAAGCACCGTGGCAGATTGGAATGGCCACAAACTGGACAAACTGGGAAAAGCTCAGGCCTTTTCCAAAGTGCGCCAGGCAGACCAGGCAGACTGCCACACAAACCCGGCATCGCCATCGAGGCCATCGAGGCCGTCTTCGGCCGCTGTCCCCAATCCGAGCCATGGAAGGCTGCGGCGCTGTGAAGAACCACGTGATGAATCAACATGGATCAACGTATAACGTAAATGGTATGAATTGGGTTCAAAGAATAATTAGTGTAATTAAGTATCATTAAACACCACTTGAGACATCAAGGAATCAAGGAATTTGATATCAAACAAGGAGTTATGCACCAATTGCATCCAATTGCACCCAATGAACCGCGCAGCGGAACCCCCGACCCTGCTGCAAAGGCCCGGTTGAAGGTGGATGAAGATGCAGCCATGGCCGGGCCATAGAGTAGTAACCGAGTAGTATGCGCCAAATTGCGCCAAAAGATGGCTGCACTGAGATGTCAGTGCTGGAAATGGCTTAAACACGTTGTGCCCAATCACTACTGAGTCACTACTCAAGCAGTCCGCTGCTTGGTTGAGGATAGAAGTTCTACCTGCAAACTCGGCCCGTCGGCAATGTCTGGCTAATAGTTGCTAAGGTTTTCGGTCCTGATAAGCACGTTTTATTTTGGAAAAGTAGTGCCGTGAAAACATTCCTGCAATGTAGCTCCCAATTTCTGAGTTGGCTGCCGTCCATGCACACTTCATTGAGACCTCCAAGCCTTGTCATCTACTTTAGTTTGCAGTATGAAGGCGAAACGGTCCTCTGCTGTAAGACTCACGTTCTAGTGTGGAAAATACATTACCAAACCATTTACCCACTGTTACTGTTTGATTGTACCTGGAAAGTTGTTCATTGGGTTTGCCACACTTTGTGAAATTACTACACTTCTTTTTCCACTCCGATTCATCGAAGTGCTTTCTCTTCCCATGTCCGAGCTGGTCCTGTCGTTTCAGCACCTCTTTGGGCCGAGATTGTTCCTGGTGTCGTGGCGTGGCAGTGTCGCTCTTGGTCCAGCGGTCCCGGCTTGCAACATCTTGCAACCATTTCTTCCAGTTCCCGAAGGTTTCAATGTCAATAGATCCTCTGGCCACTCTTGCCATTCTGGCCACTCTGGACCTAGGTTTCCAGCGCATCAGCCTCCGGCATCTCTTGTCCCCGATCTTGTGTGGCCGGAACGTTGCTAAGGCTATTTGCATGCAGGAACTGGTGAAGCTGTTCGGCATTGGAATTTCCCATGACTTCACCCAAGGTCTCCAAAGACAAATCCAAGATGCCAGCTAAAGTCCCTGCCTTCCGCGCCAAACTATGCATATTTTTGGTGTAATCCCTGGCAGTTTCCGGAGCATCTCGAAAGCAGCGGAGTTGGAGCGCACGCGACCAGAACCTTGGAGCTCCTCGGCATCGGCGTCTTCCGCATCGACTTGTGCCGCAGCCCTGGGATCGGGCTCGTAACGACCCTCCTTCAGGACTGAAGGCTGCAAGAGATTTATTATGAAGATTAGTACAATTGACTTATGCATTTATTGATATACATATATATATACATAATGTAGTATCCCGATTAGTGTGGGGATTCTGTATTGTGTCAAAATAATTTTGACCCAGTGTCATTGTTGGAGTGGGTCGGTATTGTGTCAAGTTTTTATTCTGAGGCAATTTTTTTGTTCAGCATTTTGTTTATTTTGTTTTTCACGTTTGGATTTTTTTATTTTAAAAAAAGACATACATAATTGATTTGATTAATTATTTAATGAATACTTGCAACATGTTTTTGAACATGCAAAAAATAATTATAGGATGCCTCATTAAAACCCAATTATATATATGTATATATATATATATTTTTTAAAAAAACAACCAATTTTTCAAAGGGGCACCCCATCAGCAAGATTGATCTTCAATAGCATGTTTGTTGTGGATATATACATGGGCATGGTCAAAGGGAACCACAAAGTTGGATATAACTAGCCTTTCTACGTCCTTGCTAGAAGCAACTGTTCCATCTGACGAAGTCAGCAGTAAATCAGATTGCGAAAACCGTACAGGCAAAAATCAAAATTGGTTTGAAAGCCGGTTTGAAATTCGACATGCCGGTTCTTGGCTTGGCCGGTCGCCATTTCGGAAATGGAAATTGGAAAATTGCAGGTACGTTTGCACGACATCATGGATGGGTCTTCGTTGGCCCGTGCCATCCATGTGCCCACGGGCCCCCTGCGTGAAAATGGAAATTGCAAAAACCTGAAGAATCAAACGTAAACAAGTAGTGCAACGAAATCAACGGATAGAAGTTTTACATCTATTCAGATGGTCCACACACACACACATACATACATACATACATACATTACATACATTACATACATTACATACATTACATACATTACATACATTACATACATTACATACATTACATACATTACATACATACATACATACATACATACATACATACATACATACTTACATACTTACATACTTACATACATACTTACATACTTACATACATACTTACATATACCTCATACCTACATACCTACATACCACATACCTACATACCTACATACCTACATCCTACATACCTAC
>CAMXCT020004459.1:0-25961 GCA_947184155.2 Cladocopium goreaui
ATCCCGCTCTTGATTGAGGGAATGGTGGCTGATCGCCAATTTGACCTACAGGGGTTGTCCCATAACACCAGAAATATGGTCAATGGTTATTCTTTGGATAGAATATTTGAAGTTGAACTTAGGGTTGAAATATTATCAGGATGTAACATAAGCTGATTTGGAACCCCTAACCTCCCCAGCGTCCTCAAGTTCATGGATGATCGTGTTCAGATCGCATGGAGATTCGACACATGGGAGACCCTGCAAATGGACTGGCATCCCTTTGCGCTCCATCAGCAACACTGAGTTCATGTCCACATTGAAACTGAACCAACGTCCCTGGGGATCACTCGAAATTTCAGCAGCTTCCTTAGTATGCCCACAGTGCAGGAGACTTCGATCATCCCTTGGTGGTTAAAGAGAAGATGGCTCAGGCACAACATGCATGCAGCCAAGGGTCTGCACCATTCCTCCACTCTCCACTTCCATAACTAAACCTTATGTGATACTGATTGGGGCTTAAACATAGTATTTTGAAATCATGTGGTTCTTCCCCAAGAAAATGCCAATAGGAAATATGCAGTTTGTGCCTACACTGCCAAGTAACAGCTCACGATGTTGGAGAAACTGATTGCGGGAACGGGTCACCAAGTACAGTGCTTCACCAGAGCCATCGGTAATCAATTCTGCTGAGCCATTGATGCTGAACTTGCGCCTGGCTGGCTTTCATGTTTTGAGAAAAACAAGTGGCTGGAAATCCCCCACAGGTTCAAATATGGAAATGTATAATAAACAAACCTGAAATTTCAATAAGTTTTGAAGGGACAAAGCCAATACAGCTTAGATACGGCTTGGTCAAGCTTGCAATGTCAGCTTCGGTGCAGGTGGTGAGGTCACTGAGCTTGATCTTTTTGGCCGGCCGCCTGCGGCATCAGTGGTGGAAGGCCTTAAGGGACACAAGGGCTGGGCCACCAATCAATTGAGGATAGTGAGGCATTAACAAGCTTGTATCCCCTAACCTTGATTTGTGTCAATGATTATATGATTATTTTCGGCATTCATGGCCTTTCATCATCTTCCATGTAGTCCCCATCCACATTGAAGCCTTTGTTGTGCTCGACAATCAGCTCATGTGCACGATCTTTGGTTCCCTCATACTCAGTCCATCGACGAGCCAAAGACTGCAGCACCAGTAAGCGCCCACACTTTGCCACGCACACTTTGTACCCAACAGAGTTGTCAATGGTGTTGTTCTCCTGCAAAGCTTTCACCACCGGTTCATACTCTGGAAAGTTGGGTAGGACTGCGCTCCCATTCCGGCATGATTCATACAAAGCATTGGCAACTCGAGTCTGCAATGTGCCAGGCGCCGCGTTCAAGACCACTGATCCGCACATCATACGCTTTGAAGAGGCCACCTCCTGGTTGGGACCATGGCATTTTGATCCCACAACCAACTAAGTTCGTATTGGATTCCAAGGTCAAAAAGTTTAACCTTAGTATTGTAAAACATTTTGAATTTGTTTGCATTCATTCAAGGACCATTGCATGGCCAATTGTGGCATCTGTTTAGATTAGATCAAGAAGATTTGATCCCCCAAACTATACCTCATTTATTATCGGAAACCCACATTCATAAGAGGCTTGGGAACCAACCAAAAAAACCATTGAAGAGGCATAGATGTTTATTTAGTTTATTTTTCCCACTGGTCCCTGCCTCAAGTGCAGCCAGTGCTGGAAATGCATCGTAAGCCAGCAAATCCAGAATCATAGTGGTGTGCATGCTGGGAGGGATGAAGCTGGCCAAGGTCCGTTTCACGATGTCAGTGCCACCAGCCACCTAGAAGGGGAAAAGAAGCCATTTGGGATGACATTCCGTGCTTCCCCAAAACAGAGTAGTTGGGAAAAATGCCAAAGTAGTTGGGAAAAATGCCAAAGTAGTTGGGAACCTGTTTCATCTCCTGGGTGTCTGTAAAGGCCCTTCCAAGATGGGGCAGGTTCTGCCGGTTCTGCTGTGCCTTACTGGGATTGACGTAGTTCAACAAGAAATATAACTATAATAAACATATTAACTTTAAACTAAAACCAAATGAGATATAGATATTTCTTCAGTAATGCAGCTTAAGTGCAGGAGGTTGGAACATCTGGGCACGTTGCAGCATTTGCACATCATGAATGACCCCACTCCTGTATCCTGGTGAGGTTTTGAAAGCATTGGCGCGATCACGATGTATGACAGCAAGGCCAGTGATTGCACCATCCCGGCGACCATACACGGAGTCCTGTTGCTGTTGGGACTTTTACCCAACATATTCTTTGGTGATTTTACCCAACCTATTGTTTAGGGATTTACCCCAATCTATTGTTTGGGGACTTAATCCAGTCTGCATTGGTCAAATATATATTATGTGTAATTTATAAAATCATAAAATAAATTAATATGGTAATATATTCGTATATAATATAGTGAATATCATATTATCATATGATAAATATGTATATTGCTTGGTGGTCTGAACTCATCTACCCCAATCCCAGCATTGTTTTGATGGAGATACCCCCCATGATACTTTTCAGGGACCTAACTCAACCTATTGCTTTGACTTCAGGGGCTTGCTTTAACATTTTGATATGTGGGAATTAAAAACCAAGACGCCTTGTCAAACACCCATGTGATGTTTCTGATCACCAACTGGCGTTCTTTCAGCGACAGATCTTTCCTTGGTGCTCAGCAAAGTTTGACATGTATTAGGGCAGAATTGAAAGGTCCAGGAACCATTTTTTGGGAACTGATTGAACAAGTGCAAGGTAACAATTTGGTACAGGCATCCTGAAAATTCAAAGAAAATGTATGGCTTGAAGCATTTGATTAGTTTCTCAAGTCGGTACTTCATGTCTCGAATGTCAGAATCTTCCTGGTTGGGGCCAGCAGCTTCCTGCTCATCATCACTGCCAGACTCCATCTCATCTTTCTTGATGAGACCCATCAGCTCATCAGGTTCATCCTTGACGTCCTCATCCTCATCTTTGGAAGTTTTCACCTTCCTGCAGGCACAGCAGCCAAGCACTGGGAACAGGATATTGGATCTCCATTAAGAATTTTGTGATTCCATTAACATCGGTTAATTTGATGGGAACCTTTTCTAGGGAATCTTCATTGCTATGCTTGTTTCTATCAACAAAAAACACTTTCAGCTTACCAGCCCTCTCAGCAACTTGACCCCTGTTGGCATGTACCACAAATGCGATCCCATTGCGACGATAGAGGGCCAGGATGTTTGACACCGCTGTCACACACCATTCATACTTGTGAAGTGGCACAACTCCACAACATGGTAAATTGATCCAAAGGACCACACCGTGATCGTCCGTCGATCGGCACTCCGGTATGTCTGCGAATGCTTCATCAACATAGCTTGTAAGTAGGGGAAGCACTGTTGATTCCGCCTCCTTGGCTGCACCTGCAAAGAACCGTAAGTTCGATGCCAGGTAGGTTCCGACCAGGTCCCAAGCTCGTTTGTGAAGCTCCTGACATGGATCCAGTGACAAAACTTGATAAAAGTTTACGATAAATATTTTGCGATAACTTCAACAGGAAACTTTGATATGATTTCATTGTGAAGTTGGCCTTTGGGAGACACATTCAAACAGTAAGAGACCTTCTGGGAACCTAAGTATATTGATATTATCAGGTTTCCCTTCTTCCAATATCAGATCAATGAACTAAACATCATGAGTCCCACGCTCCCCCAACAATAGCACATCCCCCACAGTGACTGACAGAGCATAGTGAACCATTGAGATTCCAACTAGAATTAAATTTGGACCCTACAACCATGGCCTCAAGCTGCCCAATCAGCTTCGTGCGCCGCTTTGCAGATTCTTTCTCACTCCTGAGATCGATGGTCAGAGGAGACTGAGTCATATTGGGTCTGGGTCATGTTGGCTAAGCATTTCATTGGCATCATAGACACGAAACAGAACCAGATCCAGGAAAAACATATCCCAATAAAGGTAAGTTTTCAGAAACATTCCAAAGAAATAGTTGGGTGTAGAAAAGTTTTGCTTGGCAAGACAGCTGGTATCATGATCCGCTGGCTCTCGAAAGTAACTTGGTCACTTTGGAGTTGCTGGACCCAATTCTGAAAAGCTGCAGTCATGGACTTGGCATAGGCATTCTTTTGACGGTCTTGGGATTGCGCAATGAACTCTTCAACAGAGGCACCGCGAATCTACAGGGTGCAGACTCATAAAAACAAAATGTTCTGTATTATTGTATGGTAATCTCTATTTTCTAAAACATAATAGATATAAATTATTATAGTCAAGTCACAAAAAATCCTTTGCAACAAACCCTCATGAAACTTTGGGTTATCAAAAATCAAACCCTTTTGACTCTCACACCTCCAAGATGAAAGGGATGCGTTCCCAGGAAAACTCCTCAGCGGCTCTCATGATGGCGCCAAGATCTGCGTCCAAGCTCCTTGGCTGGGAAGAATGGTATGCTTGGGAAAACCAATCAAACTTCAATCTTGAGGGTCATGTTCCAAATGTGACGGGTTTCCTGGAAAACCCATCACAAATCAATATTGAAAATCAGAACCAATCATTCTACATCAACCCAAAATTCTTTGGTAGAATGATTGATCATACCGATCCCATTGAAATTGTGACGGGATTTCTGGGAAACCAGTCACAATCAGTGCTTTAGTGTGGGGTACAGATTTTGATTGATTTTGCAGGGTGGCTGGAGCCAACTCCATTTTTGAAAACGTGACGGGAGTTGCAGGAATCCCATGATTATCTAGCAAGAATGGTTGGCTGGCGCCAGCCAACTCCAAAATGGGATGTGTGACGGGTTTTATGTTTGGATAGCCAAGGTTCCCTTTCATGAACATGGCAGCATGTTGATCTACAATCTCCCCTGCAAACTCCTTCTCCATTTTCTCCTTCAACCATATCCACAAGCAACAAATGTCGAAGAGGGCCGTGCTCTGATCTTCATCAAGTTGTGCCGCTTTCTGCAGGGGAAAGCAGGATTAAGGGACGTTCATGATTGTAATGGGTCACATGGTCACACACTACAACACTTGGTCATACAACACCCCCCTCCCTACCAAACCTTCGACTTGTTGGTCGATTCCTTGGACACCTTTCGCTCGAAATCCTGCAAGAAGTTCATATGGAATTAACACTACATGAGTTGGTTCATATGGAATTAACACATATAGGGGGTCCTTCGTCAGACGGGCAATCCAAAGCACACATGTCTCCCCAGTTGAGCGAAGAATTTCACGGAACAGCGCTTTCCCATTGTATCTTGCACACTCTGATCGTGCTGTCACATTTGGCACCCAAAAGTCTTGCTGTAGAAGTTCAAGAGGAACACCTTCCAAATTCAAAAACATTGCAACCCTGAAGATAATGTTGGCTTTGAAATCATTGGGCACAATTGGTATAAGACAAAACTGCCTGAGACTTCGTGCTTGAACTGGTCATAATGGCTGTGAAGGATCTTGCCCATGTCCGGAGGGGAACGCATCCTTTGTGCAGCAAGGATGATTTCTTGGAACCCAAAACTACTAAAATTGGTTTTGAAACAAGGTCTTCAGATAAGAGTCAGGTTGTAGATGAGGGCTTTCCGGGCTGTGTCTATTCGATGTTTTTTGATGGTGCACAGCTTGTTGAACTCTGTGATGCATTTCGACAGCAAGTCCTTTAATGCCTTGGAAGCCCCTGGCTTGGCCTTAGCCGCCCGAAGCTCTACATCCACTGCTTGCCCTATAGCCCCCAGGAGATCCAAATCACTTGGAGCTTGTTTCTCACTGGTCACGAAGCCAACTCCTTAGCTATCAACTAGATCATGAGGCCAAATGTTGAGGCTAAAGTAATCCAAATGAAACATTTAATTTGCATGGGAGATTCGTAGGGAATGGAGGTAGTGGTGGCTTGGGTTGTGAAACCATGTGAAGCTACACCTCACCCATCGGAAACTCCTCAGCATAGAGGTTACTTCAGGATGCTCAAGCTGCTCATTGGACCATTCCTCAGTAGCAACAGGTTGATGCTTACTTTTTTTCTAAAGATGAACCCAGCCCATCCAAAAGAGATATTCAGGTGGGAAATAGATCAAACCAGAAGTCAAGCCATGACTCAAGCTCATGTATGAAACAGCAAATGCTCGTCATGATCAAGACTTTGGCAAAGCCGTCATTGAAGCAAACACTATTGTCATCCACCCGTCGTGTTGCATCCGAAAAAGGAAATCGTGTATCAACCGCTTCTGCTGATGAACGATAACCACGGAGAAATTCAGGAAAGTGAAGGCGACACTGCTCATTCTGTGGCCAATCTTCAGGGGCAAATTGGAAACAAGAAAGGTCAGTTGTAACAGTAACAATGGTTCAAAAGTCCCCACTTCCCTGTGACAAGCAAACACAATGAATGGTTCCCCAATTAAGTCCCAGACAGCCGTTCTTGGCGTCTTGTCCCACACAAAATGCAGTCAGAGGAAGCCAGAACTCAGCAAGGCTATTCTGAGGCACCAAGGTCAAGGTGGGCTTCGGGTCAATGTTCTCAAATCGGTCGATAGTCAAGCGCTGCAGCACCTGCAGGTGAAGGCATTTAGTCATCAACATATATTCCCAGGTACAAATCAATCAATCCCACTATACATACAATAAATAAGAAAGTTAAAGTGCCTGCTTCTTCACTGCGGGATCACCTAGAACATCTTGCACATGCTGCCCCAGGTTGGTTTTGGCAATCACCTTGAAACAGAACCCAAGGTTTTTGGGAAGGAGGGGAGGAGAGGCCATATGACAACATTTCATCAGTTCCGTCACATACACACATAACCAAGGACAGGACAGTATCAAAGTAGGCTTGGAGTTCCTCTAAGGGATTTCCTTGCTCTTGCTTTACACCAGCCCCAGCCATGATCTCCAAGGCCAAGCGGGGAAAAGAAGGGTTGCTAAGGAGCCACACACATGTGATAACATGTTGAGGTGAGGTGATGTGAGGTGCAAGCACAAGGCCATGAACCAATGTGGAAACTTGAAGTTGCTCTAAACATCCTCCAACATTTTTCCAACTTTAAGCCGGATACCCCGTAAAGCACACGAACAAGCCCCAAGTCACAGGGTCAGGTTGTGCAACAAACCCCAAAACTCACAGTACCCAGCAGCACAGAAGTAATTACCCCTGGCCTCGGCTGTGGTGAAAAACAACCTGTAACCAATGGTTTCTTGGTTCAGGCGGTTCTGCTCCCAGTTGAATATTCCCCATAGGAGGCTGTACCATTGGCCCTGCTTCCAAGAAACCAATCCTTGAGTATGGTTTCCTGGGCCGACCCTGATCAATTAAGCTCCTGTAGTATCGTACACTCCTTTCCATGTGAGGGAAATCCTTGCTGATAGCATCAGCAATAGCGGCTAGATCGGCTGCACGATCTGAATCTAGAGATTGCTGTACAACATGCTCTGTACGGTTCACTTCATTAAAATAGCGCTCAGTGCTACTTTGAAAGGCTGTTGGGTATACCAGGAGTGGAGGTTGGATGAGAACTGTATCACTCATGTAACTCTCCACCATGGCGAACACATCTCTAAGGTCACCTTGGGTCCGTAACCTCCTCGGTACATTGTCATCTGTTTGTATTCCATGTCCTTGTCCCGGCATGTCTGCAGGGGTATCAAGACAGTACAATATGACAAACATTTTGTTTTTGCAACATTTGTTTCCAACACTGGTTTAGACCCCCAGGCCTTCCCGGCACATGAATGAAAAGGATTGAGGAACTTTCATGTTGGTCTCTTCATCAGACTTACGGCCACGATAAGCATTCTTCAAAGTCGATGATGTTGGCATAAGCTGACACCAATTTCTGACCTTGATTCAAACCAGTTTATTTTTAAAATGGAAACACCCAATAATCTGAAATCAAAGTTTCAGCCCACAGCTGCACACACATCCCAGGTTGAAGACCAGCAGCTGTATCGATATGCTCAATCCTGAAGTCCATGCCGCTCTTGTGAAACAGGGGGCTGAGCTTCTTGTGAAGACACCTGGGCAAAGAGTACGGGGTTATATTAATTGTTATATAATTCAATGGTTGAATTTTGGAGAAATATGATAAACATGATGGGAGTAAAAGCTGCCCTTTGAATAAAAACAAGTAACCGATGGATATCAGCTGGGCTTTCCAAATCCCTCTCTGCTCGAAGTGCTGCAGTGACCAAGGAGAACACACCATCTGGGCAGGGTTAACTTAACTCTTTGATGCTCATTGCATGAAATTCAAAAAGCATCAAAACAAAATGAAAAGAATTTGAATTCCAAATTCCAACATTGTTTTTTTCTCTGACCCTTGCCTATGTCCTCATGAGTGTGGCCCACCACCATATGGTGGTGGGCCACACTCTTGAAATACTTTCCCTGTGTCAGCAAACAGGCCCACTTCCCAGTGTAAGAATTGCGCAGTTCTTTGGGTGTGTTGTCGCCCTGGATCCAAAGCCTCAAAGTGTTGATTTGGATCTTGAACCCTAACTTACTAACCACTAGTAAAAAGTTGAAACAAAATCCTAAGTTTGAAACTCCCTGGGCATCTCCTTGTTGGAAGCCCTTCGCCGTGCCCAGGAGTGGTCGATAGACTTCATCACCTTGGCACGTGACAAGGCAGATTGGCAACAAAAGGTGGGAACAGGAAACGTCAAAAGACATTGCCCCTCAAATTGTTTTTCAACCATGGGACACATTCAAGGGTCCAATTTGAACCACCAGGCATTCCTTCATCTGAGGTGTATAGATAAAGTCCCATGCCGTGCACTATGCACCCTGTGAGGGTCAAGAATGTTCCTGAGCTGGGGTCAACATGTGTGTGTGTATAGCAAGAGGTTAGATGGGAAGCATTTCTGGCAATTTCAAACAATCAAGAAATGGCTAATTCTCAACCAAAGTACGCCTTGTGTTTTCGTAGAGACTTCTCTTTGGGGTTCGTCCATTTGGAAATTTGGGCAGAGACATTTTTGCATGGTCATAACTATCCACGATCACCACTAATAGGTCTTGTTGAACCCTTGCTCGTTCCTTTGCCAGCCAGTAAATCTGGCGATCACGCCAGGTCCTGGTGAAGTGAGCAAAAAGCTGCCTGGAAATTTCAGCCTCTCGCCTGAAATCCTGAGTGAGGGCAAGGTTTCACAGGAGATGTTTTTTATGGAATCACTCAGATATGATGGGGTGGTCATTATGCTACATACTAGCTATTTGCAACTGGGATTCTGTTGTGTTCTGAAGTAGTGATCGGAGATGTGCACAGGTTGCACACTGAGCATGTTGTGTCTTCTTGTGGAATCGAAGGCACGGTTTCCATTCTTGTGCCACTTGAAAAAAGTAGCTCTACAAGCATGAGGTTCATTCTTAACACCAGCATAACTCTTGTACATCAAGAACAATTCTGACCACGACCCATGTGGCAGCTCACGGAGTGGCAACCGTGCTGGATCATGATTGAAAGACACCTGGAGAGCTGCCCCAAGCAATTTTGAATCCACTAATCGCTGCATCAACTCCTCTTTCAACTCCTCATCGGCTTTTTTCAAGGCCCCTTTTGAAGCCACCCTTAGATTCTTTGTTTGATGTCATTGCAACCCAAAAAAAACACTGGGCATTCTGAGATACTAAACCCCCAGTGCATACGAGTTGCTCCTTGGTCATGGGTTCAGCTGATGACCAGTACATGTGCAGCATGAACGCTCGAACTGAGGCTGATTTTTCAGCTGGCTTGCTGACAAGTCCTGAGAGCTTGGATTGCAGGTGCATGATTGGAAGTGGAAAATCCATGGGGTAGTAGCATTGTTTATTTATTTACACTACAATTCGAGGCAAGCCTCGACCAAAAGTAGATCGACCATCTTTCCCAAAGCAAGTTGATTTACATCGAGCCAGCCGTCTCCGTCCAACCCCGATCAAGTGCATCCATGCTATCTTGCAAACTGGATGTCCTGCAAAGATTCAATGGGGTGGGCTGCAAAATACCAATTAGTGTTAGTTTCATCCCATAGCAAACAGCAGTGTTAGCTGACAGATGCTGACAGGGTTTTTCAAATTCCAGTCCTTCAATGAACCAATCTTTTTTCGTGCCACTCCCTGGATTCTCTGTTTGAATTGTCCAGAGTACTGTGTCCTGACCCTCTTTTGTCAAAAACCAAAAGGCCAGACATACCCGTAGAAGCAAATGCATGGCAACTTTGCACTTGCATTTGCAAGCAGGTTTCTCCAATGCCTCTTTGATTCTAGATTTGGAACGACCATTCTTGGCAAATTTCGATTTAGATCTCGACTTGTTTGAAGCCACTGCATGCATGGACTGCAACCGTTGAACAGAGATGTCTACTCGGCCCCTTTCATATGCAGTGTCATCATCACTTGAATCACTTGTGCCATCAGAATCAGTGGACGAACCAGTGGATGAACCAGTGGACAATTCAGCATCAGAGGATGCATCGCTGCTGCAATCCATCCTGAGTTTCACCCGCTTGGTAGATGGTTTCATTTCTTAGCGTCTTAGTGTTCACATGGCAGGAACAGCTACAACCACAGTATTGCATCTGGGGCACTCTGAAGAAGACGATGTTGGATCATATCTCCCCAAAGCACAGGAACCAGCAGTATCAGCTTCGGCATCATAGCGGTGCAAAACAGGCATAGCTGACAAAAGGAATTATATATTCTGTTATAGGTCCTAATATATCATATTGTTTCCTATAACCTATCCAGTTTTCTATTGTGTTCAAATGCCATTTAGAGTTATAGGTCCTTCTTTTAACAACCATTAGTGATTGTTCAAATCTGTTCACATCATTAGTGATTGTTCAAATCTGTTCACATGGCCAAAAGCCCCAAACTTCAGAGCATAGCAGCACAGTACCGAAGGAATCAACAGAATGGAGATTTGTAAACTATTGGACACAAATTGGAGCTCACTCTCATTCCACTCAATGAGCAATTGGAAGCCATTTTTGACCCTCATTGCTCTTTAGTACTGGGCCATTTTGTCAGGCCGGGTTGCAGAGATAGCAGCAGCCAACACAGCTGCAATCACTCGGACACTCATGCTGTTCCCTGCCAAGTCGTGCAAAACCTTGGCTGTCCAAAGAGATGGTCATTTGGGAAGAATTGAAACATGTCCATTGTTGTCATACAGGAGTGGGGGTAAACAAGCCATGCTACAGAGTCATCCACAACTTCCAATCGTAAGCGATGAATGGGGAATCCCATCAAAGCGAACAGCTCTCGGCCAGTGATGTAACGTTGATGAGCAAGTGAAAGCCATTTCCCTTTTGGCCTTAGAAACAGGGCAGCCCAGCTAAATATAATATATATATCTTTGGTACAAGCTACAATCTGACATGGCCATTTTTTCCATAGTTTCCACATTAATTAAGGACAGTGCGTGATGCATGGAAGTGCTTCATTGGATCGGCGTGCAAAAGGAATTTGGCCAAGTGATTGGGAAGTGTTTGCCACCACAACGTCTTGGTGGACAGCTGTGAGTAGTGCAATAGCCTCGCAAAACACATTTTGTTCGAAAGGGTGCCCCTGAACATGTGTCAAACATCACAAGAAAAGGAGCATTTTGAGTGGGCGGGCCTCCATTTCACGACGGGTGGTGATGTACCGCCCTGCGTCTGGGTAATTGACCAAAAACTGGCTTCTGGCCACTGCTACATTCACCTGGCCAGTGGTGACTGGAGGTACAAGAAAAACTGAGTTATTTGACTGGGTTTGTTACTCTTTTGATTATTTCTCCTTCACTCAGCCCCACCTCATTCTCCCTTGCCCAGCATCTATGGCGATCAATCCACTTTGCGGATCGATTCAGGGGCCTCAGGTTGGAAAAGTAATTCACTTCTATTACAAGGGGTATTGGGTTAACAAGACATCCCATTGAGCCCAGCCACACTTCAGCATTTCTACGGCGCAATTTCTCCCTCTTGTAGCAGTCATTCTGAACCACATAGTGATCATTGGGAAGTAGCAGGCTTTCCCTGGGTTAAGACTTGTTTGTGTTAGTGACATCCAACGTCCAGATACAACACTACATAAGACTACAATAGGAAAGATGAATGTTTATACTGATGACAAGAAGCCATGTGTGCTTCACAGGCATTCCCATTCCAATGAGCTTCTGTAGAATGTAGTCATCAAAAGGCTGACCCAAATCATCTCTGATGCAATCTTCTCGAACCAAGATGATAAATATCCGCCTCCTAGACAACGGTTGTCCAAAGAATGTCCTTAGATATCTACAGTTTGAAACCCTTGAAGACATAACAAGAAAGGATGGACAGTCAGCACACCTGCAGATGCTGCCGAAGAACGGGGTCAGAACAGTGGAAGTTATTTCATACCTTATCTTGGTTTCAGCCCACATGACACATACACTTCATTGAAACTGCTGTCATCATAATGCAACCAAACTACCCAGGAATATTCATTCTGATCAGGGACAAGACTTTGGATAACACAGCACGGAAGCCCATGACATTCTCTAGTGTAGCAACCTCACAAAGTGATTTTCTGAAGGGAAGACCACTGCATACTTCTGTTGGAGGCATGATTTTTTCAACAAAATATTCAACCAAGAAACCTTTGGTCGATACCTACGCACTCGCTTCAGAACCTTGTAAAGTTGCTGAGCATTCTGGTCGTGGAGCATCAACCGTGTAGTTGACAGCAAAGAATAAGGGGTACAGGGAAATCCTGCACAATATGCACTGACCTTAGATACTGAAAACTAAAACTGGAAAGATACAACCAAAAGAATGCAACACATCCAAACCCACCTGAACCAACCCCAGGCAGCAACCCAAATGGCAAGGGGCATCCAGGATCGAGAGGCGGTCACACTCAGGTGTAAAGATATCATCACAAATCCTGGGCGGGGCCCAAGCCCAAACAAGGTGAAACAAGAAAGCGAACTGACAAAGTTCTGTATGATTGTACATTGGGTAAGTCAAGTATCTCTTCAAGATTTGCAGTGTTTGACTCCAGGAAGATCCGCTTCTGCGTGTTGATTTCTGATCCTGACCTGGGTGTCAGAAAAATGAACTAAGTACTGTATGTTGCAACTAGGGTTAGATATCTGGCCATCAAAAAGATGAACAATGAGATCCTGGCTTGTATGTCAAAGAGTCAGCCTTACCAGCTGCATGAAAGAGCATATCCAGCGCTTGAAACGGAGCATCCGCCCCACTACCTCAGAAATGAATAGAAATGATTTTAAAAAGGCCTAGCAGCCCTGCAGGTTCAAATATATTCAAACCAGGCACAATCACTAGCGAATGTGAGCTGCCCAGTGAAATTGCCCATCCAAGATTGCAATCCTTAATGGCAAGCACATGTTCACAAAATAGTTTTATGTAAAGGATAAGAAAGGTAACTGTGCATCAACATGTGTGAAGCAATGCAGGAAAAGTTCCGGAGGAATTCAAAAAGGTAGGGCCAATCTCTAGGTAGTCAATGAGTTGCTTGTCAAGTTGTGGTTCCTGCCCAGAAAACAAGATCAACAATGTGAGAAAGGAAAAATCACCAAAACAAAATGTTGTATGTAATGAAACAGCCCCTCTCCTCATCTCCAGAGCTGAAGCCCAAGCTGGATGCACTGCTGGATGTGCTGCTGCTAGACAATTCCATTGCAGCAACGCAACCCCCATTCTTGATCCAAAGAGGCAGTTGGATTTCAGAAAAGACTCACATACAATCAGACAAGTATATATATAATTATATATATATGTGATTTGACAGGTGAGACGTCGTGTCACGAGTCGCTGCCTTCTTTCGAAGGAGCTAATGCCAAGTGCCTGGGGAGGATTGAAAGGCTTCGCTGAAAGCATGTGGATCCGACTTGTTTGTCATCGTTGAGTATTGTCAGATAATCCTGACATTAAGCTCGTGCTTACGGTTTACACTGTGATTTACATAAGTCTTTTGTCGACGACGACAGTCTTCTGGCTGTCGTTCTTGAACCCTCGTATGCTTGAAAATGTTTGAAATCCACGCAACATTTTTATTTATTTTTGTTTCGGTGTCTCCCTGAATTGTTCCAAGTACAATACATAGGGTCTTCATTCATCATTGGCATTGCCACGAAGCATGAGTATGTCTTTGTGGAAGCGAACGAAACCTGTGGACCAGGACCAGACCCCTAAGAGATGAAACACATGAAGCAACACAAATGGGCCACCGCAACTTTGAGCTCTTGAAGGTCTCGACCAAAAAGTGGCGATTTTTGTAGTTTTGTCTCAAGAAATTGACCAACCCCTAAAACAAGAAGTCCTCCCAAGTGCTGAACATCCTTGAGCCCAGAAAACTCCACTGGTTGACGTCCCAAACAAGTGTTGCAGAAAAACCATGGATATCCCATTGTTATCCCTGGATGCTGCCCGAGTTTCTCTGCCAGTATCAATATGGCCTACAGCTACTCCGAGATCATGGGCGTGGTGGCACAGGGCGGCTTTGACGTGCGAGGGAGCAACTATGGTTCTTACCTTGAGGCCCAGTGAACTTTGCTGCTGGCAGTGATGTATTGACTATAATTCTGGGGTTTAGCACTTTGGATCCCAAGAATTCCAAAAAAAATCTGAGCGAATGTTGTTTGGGTTTGTAACGATGTTTGTAACGATGTTTGTGCATGTGTCTATACACCTATGGCAAATGCCTAGAGTTTGCCCACCGTCTCAACAAGTACGTAATCGTTCCTCCTTCCCAATGCTCAAATTGCGCAGGCCCAGTCTTTCTGAGCTTCCGAGACAGTAGCCCTAAAGCCCTAAAACTATCTAGAACATTCTAAAACTGGCAAACCCTAAAGTGAAGTCCTAAAACCCTAAATCACTGCAGACCCTGTGATCCTCTGCAGCTCTGCTTTTCTATCCTCGTGGGCCATGGGATTTCAGGATCCAAACTTTCATCCCGCAGGCGCGTATGGTTGATTGCGCAAGAACGGCAGCGGAACCCATCCTGTGGTTGTTCTTTGCGCAGCTGTCAGAAACTTGGTGAGATTGATCTCTGTTACGTTTTTGCCACTCGCATCATGATGCCATGAGATTTTGAGATGTTCAAGGACAAGATCAAAGGCTGATAAGCAGATTTTTCAGTTTAGAATTTGATATTTTTCCTTTTCCTTAGGCTCTACTACGCCCTCGTGATTCTGCATTCCATCTTCAGGCGGTGGCACTTTGGATTTCACCTTAAAAGAGTGGAGCAGTTACTCGCCTCATGTTGTTTCTCACTCAGGCAATCCTTTGAGTGATAGATATTTGACTGCATTTTGGCAAGTGATGGCAACTCTAGTCAGATTTTAACCAAATTTATATAATCAGTTTCAACTCTCAAGCCTGTTCATGTTCTTCCTTGCCGGTGTTGGTCCGGAAACAGAAATCTGTGAATGTCAGCGGTACCCGGGTTATTGAAAGGAATGCCGAGAACATGCCAAGCAGCCAGTAAAACAGTAAAAGACAGTTCAAGTCCCTCCACGAAGCCAGCCCTCAACTCATTCTGCAGCTGAACACTGAACAAGAGATGGGATTCGTTTGAACTTTTGTAGTTCGGGAACCACCATTTGGGTACTGTATGGCTCAACTTTAACGGTCGGAGTGCCATAGCTGAAGCCATGCAGGCCATGTCTGGGAAACCGCGTACCTGAAGCGTCAGCCGCCTCAGCACTACATAGAAAGTGGCTGACAAGAACGGATGATATTTCCCAGTTGTAAGTGGGCAATAAGCCATTGAATATCCAATATATATATATATAGTATGATTAATACGCATAGCCGCATAAAGTCTGAGCCAAAAGTCAACCTGGGGGTGACATCCCCGATGTTTGGGGGGTTTCTGAAAATGGAGGATCCCCAGTCACCATTGGTTTCAATACTAAAATGCTCTAATTTTGAATGATTTGGGGGTACCCCCATTTTGGGAAACCTCCATATGTTCTAGTACAGGGAATATCACTCCACGGTTGACATTTTAGACTGCATCATTCACAACAGGTTATGAGACACTGCAAATCGCCCTGCGGAAGCTCATGTTGGAATATTGGAACCCTGAAACGTTCTCGGCAAACTGAAACTATGACTGGAAATGCCAGATGTCCAACAGGGTCCAACAACTGCATGTTGCAATGGATTTGGCCCCAATAATGTTGTTAATTTACTTGTATGTTAGTTTACAACATTTTACAGTGGTCTTTACCATAAGATAGATGGCTAAGATCTGGTTTTTAAATCTGAAATCAATAACTTCTTCTCTTCCGCATATCCTCCTTGCTTTTCCACATGGTCTTAGACATTGTAAAAAATGGGGGAAAAGCACTTGCCTCGGGAATGGGCGATGCTACTTGTGTGACCGTGCCGAACGCGGTAAACCCAATAATTCACTCTCCCCAAGTTTGCCGGTGCGACAAAAACCATCCCCAAGTTGGCGGTTTATGATTGGTTTTACCCCATGAAAGATAGTTTGGCAGCAAGTTCCCAAGATCAGTTTGACCACTTGCCCCAAGGATGGATTGGACGCTGAAGGCTTGATTCAAGCTAGCTTGGGACAGGGGAAATGCTGCCGCGGGCGCCAAAACTCTTGGGTTTTCCCTGCATAGATTTTAAGCAGCACAACTAGTCAACCGTATGAGAGATTTGATCCAAGCAAATTGGAGGTGCTAAATCACCTAATTAGATGGTTCCAGATGGCTTCCATCACCATTTTGTGGTAGTTTTCTGATTGGATGGTTGGCCATCACTGGGTCATGGTCCTGGATCATTTCGATCGACCTGATGGGAAAATTGCTGAATTCACTCTCCAGCAATGGCCATGATCGAATGCATTTTTACCAGCCATGGGTTAGATCAGCTTTGCCAGTTCCTGATATTGGTGGGAAATCACCTGGACCTACAAAATCACTGGAATGATGATTCCTAGAGCGGCGTGGTGGATGACGCGCTCCCAAGCCTCTGGTTTCAACCCAACTGAAATTGAAAGTCCATAGGCAGACTGGCGCCTTTCCCTCCATGAATTCCACAGTTTCTGGTGGGAAAATAAATATATAATATATAACTAACCGTAAGATTTATGACATTTTATTATGCAAGAATCATGACAATAGTAGCAACTAGTAAGGCTCCTGGTGTTTGGCTTGTTCTTTGCCTGTTATGATTGAGCAATACTATTTACTGGTACCGTTCTTATTGCTGTTTTCTTATAGTCACATATTACTGTCATGGAATCCAGAAACAATGCTTTTATTAATGTCAAAATGATACGTGTATTTGAACATAGTATGAAATTTACTGGTACCATTCGGTATTACACGGTATGAAAGATATTGTATATAGTGTTTTTTCAATACGCATTAGAATTATTTCTATGGGCCAGAGGATTATGTGTTTTGTATTATTACAGTAGTAGAGGTCGTCGTAGCAGCAGCAGTTGGTGTGAAAAAAAAAACGCACCCATCCTCCGTAAATCATCAACTCACTAATTAGCCTAGTAAGTATCACTATGATCAACCACTCATTCACTATGTTTATTCCATGTTATTACTATAGTACTATAACTAATCAACTATCATATTCATGTTGAACCCTAAAATTCATCATGTTTCATAGGTAAACCACCATGTTTCATAAGTCAATCACATTTTTTCATAGGTAAATCATAGGTTTACCCCGCAGGTCGCCCCCCCTATGGCGATTTGCTTCGCTTCAGGCGCTGAAGATTACCCGTGACGCCCGGGCGGAGAAGACCACCCTGGCGGAAGCCAAGGTAACATAGACCCTGGCAGATAGGGGTTGGAAGATGAGTTTCCACTAAAAATGAGTTATTTTCAGGGTCGACCTGTTGATTTACCAGAGAGTAATGTATAATTATAATTGTCAATTGTCAATGATATAATATAAATTATTGTAAATTCATTATAATGATTAGTATCTGATGAAATATAATATAATGATCAATAGTATAACGATCAAGTAACAATTATATAGTTCATCATGATCAGTTATAGTTATAAATGATAAATTTGTCATATATAAATTAGATTGATTCGCTTATGATATTTAGATGTTTGTTCATTGGTGTATTTGTTATAATTCATCATGATTCTTATCAGCATCAACAGCGCTGTTATCATTCGTAATCGCAGAGCAGCGGTCAATTATTTGAGCGGATTGGATTTTCATGTGGTGAAGCCACTAATTAAAACCATCCTATTAACGAACCATCCCAAGTAGTAAGAATCCCCAATACTAATATTGTTTAAGCCTCTATTGATATTATCCAATATGGAGATGATGATTAGATTATCAGCAAGAATATTACAGTATCTTAAACTATGATTATATCATATTATATCCAATATTCTTATATGTCAGGTTCTTATCAATATGTTCATACCGCGGACACATTCTCGGTCACAGTGGGCACAGCGTGGGCAGTGCCACACTCGCCACAATATCAATATGTTCACAATCCACAGTGAAAGCCAACAAATCTGAGCAATGGTTCACCATATGGTGAGCTAAATGTGGTTCGCTTACCCTCGCCGGTGAAATAAAACACCTGTGACGATTCTGAAGTAATCCAAAGGGGGTGCTTGGTGCCCGAAGCTGCGGAGAACATCCGCGAATGACTGCAAATTCATCATGAAGCATTGGGATTTGGTGCAACAATCGTGGGGATGATTAACCAAGAATAAGATAATAAGACCCCCATTTTCATGAAATCTGGTTAATCATCCTCACAGTGAATTCAATTTCACAGATGACTCCATTGACCACCTCTGGTTTTCACAGATGGATAGAAAATTATGGAGATCAGAGGTGGTCAATTCATCTGTGAGTCTTCGGGGATAGTCAAGAACTCAGATTCTGATGTCTGGATTGGGCATGACCCAATCCATTGGAGGATGTGCTTGGTAAATTCCTAGATTCCAATGCACTAGATACCCTCTGGTAATTTGGCATAGATGCATAGCTACTATGGAAAATCACCATATGCTATTAATAGGTACCCTCTGGTAAACTAACATAGCTATGGAAAATCACCATTTTTAATGGGAAAACTCACTATAAATGGCCATTTTCAATAGCTACGTTAAATTACCAGAGGGTAAATCAACTATTTCTATGGCCATTTTCCAGTTCGCAAACTCTTCGTCATTACCAGAGATTTATGGATGATCCTGATGGAAAATAGTAGTCCTCCATCATTCCGCGAGTCTCGTTGGTTGTAACAGCTACATAGCGATATACATATATATATAATTATAAAATTATTTATATATTATATTATATTATATTATATCATATTATATTATATTATATTATATTTTATTATATTATATTATATTATATTATATATGTATACAGAGGTATTCAGTTTTCTTTGCTAATATTCACAATTGTTGCTTACATCTCTCCATGATTATCTAAATGCAGATACAGATTTGGTTGTATGCAACGGTCCCGTAGTTTTCGAATCCTTCCAGGCTTCCTCGAAGGTTTGTGAAAACAACATCCGAAACCCCATGAAACCATGAACCCCCTATGTTTGATGATGAAAAAGACAATGGTTTCCTATGGTTTTATCATCAATCAATGGAATCTGTTGGATGATCAATGGGAAAATCATGGTTTCATGGAGATTTAGATATTTTAATCAATGGATTGATGGTTTCCTCTGTGTTTTTCTACTTTTCCCATCTTTTCCCAACATTCCGTCGGAAACTACGGAGGCGCAAGAGGAGAAGGGTCTCTTGTCCTACAGGACGCAGCATATGGCATTGGGGCCACCCCAAACGAAAGTTCTAAATCCAGCAAGATGCCTTCGAACATGCCGCGTGTTGCCGCTGAATTTGTTGCACTTGCTGGCTTCTAGATAGCATGGGGAAAACATCACAGTGTTTGACCCTTCAAGTGCTTGACCGCAGGATGGACATGAATCCAAACTACGAGGAGGCCACGATGGCTCTGAATTTCAACCCAGAAGACATGGGCGCAAGCCCTCCGAGTGAGCGGCAGGCCTGGATTTTTTTGCTGGGAAGATGCGGAAGGCTTTCGTGAGTGGTAAACGCTCATGGGAACGCACTACGAACCAACCCGGATCTCCAAAAAATCCAAAACGAAGAACTGGGAGGACTAGGGGACCAGGATCAATCAGCTGGTTCGGCTGTCTGTCACCAATTCATTTTTCGGTCCTGGACTCTACTGCTCTAGTGCCGCAGCTGGGACCACTTGAAATCAGCATGTGCCAGGTCGTTAAGGCATCGACAGGCATGAGCTTGCACAAGCTGCGACCTTAGATCGACAATACAACATATACAATGTTGTGCCATGTTGTGGCTGATTAGGCCATGACTGTGGATGAAGTATGATGAATTGACCTGCTATTTGACTGCTATTTGCATCTATTTACCGGCTGTACGATGGTCTACCCTCTGTTGATGAATAAAATAGCTATGGAAGCCACGGACCATTTACGTCGATGATTTACCTTTCAAACATGGTGGCGATTTTCCAGTTCGCAGACGGTTGGAGGTTTCCTAAAATGCTCGTACTCCAAATCATCATAAATCATCCAAGTCATTAGACCATGACTTAGTATGAAAACCCATGGTGACGACTGGGGATACCCCATGACTTAAGAACCCCCGATAATTATATGCCATATTATATCCCATGATTTCTTGTCAGGTATCGAACTCAGTGGCGGGTCGTCGCTAGGTTGGAGGAACAGTTCGAACGAAACGCCGCGGTGAAGCTGCATGAAGCGGAGGCCCCAAGGGGGCCATGGTGATTTCGCTAATTTCGGTGAGTTGACATGACTTGACCCAGAAAAATGGTGGTACCATGGTGGTACCATGGTGGTACCATGAGGATCTATGGGATCTATGGGATCTCCAACTGGGGGTTTTTAGGCGATTGTTGGATCCAACTGGTCCGGCACTGCAGTCGCCAAATGGGAAGGGCCATTCCACTGGTATTTGATCCATGGTATCCCTATGAAAAATGTCCATGGAATACAATGACTAGGAATGGAGTTAAGTCAAGTGGAATCACATTCACATTCATGTAAGTCAATTTTGTTCCTTTTCCATCATTAGTCCATCCACTAGTGAATCATCAGCATGTCGACGTCCTCCGTGCCAGAACTATGTGGCATCGGCTCTCGATAGGCCGATGGCGGCGGAAGATATCTATTTAGCAAATAGATGGAGATCCCCGGCCTATCAAGAGGTGGATCTTTCATGGATCTTTCATGATTTTTGATGATATCAAGCTCTTTCATGATTTATCAAGAGTTATCTAAATTAAATGGATATATATATATATATCTTTGCTAAATGGAGTATCAAAATGAACCAAATCACCCGGAATTCACTGTTTGAAGCATCCAATTTGAGGGATCAACAATGTGTTGCAATGGCACACCAACAGCAAAGGAGTAAGCACCAGTAAACGTCAGCAAACCACAGCATAGCCTAGTAGCAACTGAAATTACATGAAATGTGCAACAATTCTTGTGGGTCCTGATGACGTGATGTTCTTGAATTTGGTGCATGCAACCAATCAAGATGGCAATGCTGCCAGCATCATCTATTCTTGCAGGATGAAAATGGCGAAATCCCAACTCTTCCGAAATAGTTCTTGCAAAAGTGTCAAAATGGTGTGGTGTTTCCACGTTGCCCTTTTTTCAGAGCTTCGCATCGAAGGCAAACATGCGTGAAAATACACCATTCTATATTATAGTAGTCTATATTATTATATGTACATGATATATATGTACAATATAATATATATATGATATATATGATATGATATATATCATATATATATATGTAAGATATATATATGATATTTATATATATATATATGATATACATATATACTATGTATATATATATATGATATATATATATACTATGTGTATATATATGATATATATATACTATGTATATACATATGATATATATATATATATACTATGTATATACATATGATATATATATATATATACTATGTGTATATATATATATATGTATATATATGATATATATATATATAATGTATATGTGTATATATATATGTAAGATATATATATATATATGTAAGATATGATATATATATATGATATATAGCTGATAATCATGCGTAATCCATAGTTGGGGGATGTTTCTGACACCTCCTCCATGACTCGCCCAACTCGATTTTTTTTTCGCCAGGTTCAGGGCCAGGACCTCAGAAGCCATGGGGAGTACCCCAAAATGGTTGGATTATGATGGAAAAATCCGTTTAAAATGGATGATAACTAGGGATGCCCTTATTTCAGGGAACCTCCATATCTATGGAAAATCACCAAATTGTGATATATTTCATCATCTTCAAGCTAAATGATCCATGTTCCATATCTATATTGGTTTGCTGGAAGGTAGGCAAAATTTGGGATATATGTTAAAGTGATAAACATATTAAGGATGATAAGTGGTTCAAAGAAAATCATATACTGTATTAAGGGATGATGGGTTAATATATGGGAATAGTGTATATGATAAACATAGGTTAATCAGAAGCTAGAAGTGACCCTGCCCTGATGATAACTTGTCCTAACTATCGGGGATTGTTATACAAGAAATAAGGGGAATGCGGCTTTGCTACCCAGGATAATACGATGGGATAGTGGTATTCTTCATGGCTCACTGGGTCAGATTTTTACTGGATTTTCATCCATGTACAGATAGCAAAAAAACTAACGTTCTTTTTTCCTGAACGGACCATCAAATGGAGATTTGGAAGACCCTCCCTCTCGTAATCCAATATAGCTATGGAAAATGGCAATGTGTAATAGGTAAACCAAAAATGGGTTATTTTCAAATGTCTACAGTAGATCAAGTTTCTGCCCGTCAAGTGTGAAATTTGCATTTCAGGTCTTTGGAAAGTCCTCTGGTTCGAGCAAAACCAAGGTGCGTTGCTTCCAACCTCTGGGTGCTTTTCCCTGGGTTTGGGGGGGCGCCACACCATCCAAGCAGCATCTGTCAGGAGGAGGTCAAAACTCCAACGGGTGAGACCACTCCGACGTCGCGACAAGTCGTTTGATGCTGCGGTGGCGTTTTTTTGGGGCGCTCAGCTTGTGTAATTTCTTGGGGACCAACGAACAGTTGACATGGATTAACATGGAACCATACGGAACCTGGGAGTCTGGACTGAAAACCCACTGCGGTCCCAAAGATGATTACCTTCCGACAGCCTTGGTGAAGCGCGCCGGGCTTCGAGTTTCACCATGGGTTTCAATTGTGTGGATGAAGAGCCAAAATTTGATGATTTGGACATCATAAATCACCAAGTCATGACAATGGATAGAAAGATATGGAAAGCCTGCGATTTTTGTTTCATGTTTGATGATTTTAGATCCGATTGAAATTGTTATCCAACAGTGGCTGATGTCATCTTATGATACTTTCCGGAAGGCTAGGTTTGGGGTTGAAACTTTGAATGTGTGGCTGTGTGGCTCCCGTTTGGGACAGAGTGTGGCTTTGATCGCTACACAATGGAGATCTCATGTTCCTTTGCAATTCTGGACTCGACCCCTTCCGCTAAAGTGGGGGGAGATAGGCGTTACGGAGAGAAACACTCATTCTGAAAATGAGAAACACAGGCATGCTGGACAATTTTGCGCATTAAACGGATTCTCATCGACACATGGGTTGTTTGATTTTGCTTTGTGCCCATTGCTTCAAGGCTTTACCATCATTTTTCCCATGAAGATAAACATAAATTGGGACTAAATCCTCGGTTTCTGTGCATACCCGATTATCGAATAATAATAATTATTATTATTGTTGTTCCCAATACAAACAGGTAGAAAATCATCAACACTGTTTTTTTTTTCATTATTCAACTGACAGGTTTCTCTCTGCAAGCACTACGTTTGAGAAACGCCAAGCTTTGCAAGTCCCGAGCGAAAGGCTCATATAATTCAAGATTTTACATAACGATTACATTCGTAAAATCCATCAACATAATTTTAAATCAATCTAATTTTAAAAATATTAATTTAAATTATCAGAAACTGACAAAAATTATAAAAAAATTACTGTACTTCGAGTGATCCCCCCACCATGACATTTATACATTTTGTTACTGACATATCTTCTGGCATTCTATCTGGCATATCTTCTGGCATTCTACCTGGCATATCTTCTGTCATATCTTCATGGTGAAAATTACATGGATACCAGCCATTCCCTTTGCAAGCAAGCCATTGCGTTCTTCTTTTGGTCTGTGACGTTGCTAGCCGTTCTGCCGCTTCACTCCCGAATGTCACCTGGCGTCACCGCTTGCAGTTCAGGCTGCAAAACAAACATGCCAAGACATGTTGGAGTTCACCTGCATCACTCATGTCATGTCGCCTGCAGTGCAGCTTGAAAAACAAACATACCAAGACATGTTGAAGACCCCCTGAATCACTCATGTCATGTCGGCTGCAGCACAGCTTGGAAATCAAACATGCCAGGACACTGTGGGAAACCATCTGAATCAGTGATGGAATGCCATCTGTAGATGAGGCTGGACAACAAGCATGCCAAGACATACCATGCCACCACCTGATTCAAGACCGAATTTCTGATGTACACTGTGCTGCTCTCGAAACCGATACAGCTTTCCCACTATCACAAAACAAGATCAAATTGATCCTGACATGATGAACTCTCATGAAAAGTCTTATTCTCATACGCCACCTCAACCCATGCCGGATGCATCGACAAGACCGACCCAGATAGAACTGGTGCATGTGCATGTGCACTACAGGCATCAGCAGCGCCCAGCCTCCAGCAAGGATCAGTGGCACAAGCGATATAAGCAAATATCACTAAGAAGCACTGTCATGCAACCGCTGTCATAATAGTGCTGTAATGTATAGGCTAAGCTAGCTGTTACTAACCCATATAGACTACAAAACATCCACCTCATGGAGACAGAGGGCATCCCACGACTAAATTCAACATCCCACGACTGAGTCAAAAATCCCACGACTAATTGCTAGATTTCCAGGCGCACGACAAAAAAAAACAAAAAGGCCGACAATCTCCTTTTTGGACCGTCTGCGGCCCGGATCCTTCAAAAAGGTTTCCGGCAGCCTCTAACTGGACCGGGTTCTCTTAGTTAAGCCTCTGGGCTCCTTTTTGGGCCGTTTGCGACCCGTATTTTTCAAAAAGGCTTCCGACGTCTAACTGGACCGATTTTTTTAAAACTCACGTACCTCTTTCAAGCCTTAACGGCTTGGGAGCCTCCAAAACGGGCTCTGCGGGCTTCTTACGGGATCTGCGCTTAGGGGTATCCAAACGACATCTGCTTCCTTTGTGTCTTTGAATTCTTTTTCTTGCTTTTCTTTTCGACTAGGGTTTTATAGTAGCAAAAACCTTTGAATTTTAATTTGAATAGGCACCGCAGAGGATCCAAAGGCTATTTTGCTTAGTCGGCAGAATGGAAAATCTTTAACCTTAACATTAGAAGTTCAATTCTGGGCTGGGCTGTCCTCATGGGCCGGTTTCCTAATTTGAGGGCCCGGATCCGCTAAAAAGGCTTCCGGTAGCCTCTACTTGGACCAGGTTTTCTTATTTATTGGGCTCCTGTTTGGACCGTTTCCGGCCTATTTTACAGGATCTAAGAGGTTACCGAAAACCTTTTTCGAGGATTTAGCCATTGAGGGGCTAAAAAGGAGTTAGTCGTGGTATAATGATTTTTTGGTTGTGGATTGTGGGTTTTTATTTTTTTGGGTTATTATTTTTATACCCCGTTTCGGTCGTTGGATTCTCTTAGTTTTTATTTTATGTATATATATTGAAAAATATATTAATTAGAAATATTGTTATATAATTATTATTATATAAATATTATAAATTAAAATTTACACAAATTATTGCTAACTAATACTAA
>CAMXCT020004459.1:26899-37247 GCA_947184155.2 Cladocopium goreaui
ATTTTGACTGAACCGCGAAATTTTCCCGAAAATTGGTGCTTCGGGAGGTCGACTCAACCGCGACTTTTGGCAGAACAACTCGCATCGCAATGCCTGATTTGGGGGTACCCGAATTTTAGGACAACGGGATGCTTGTCGAAAAAGTGGGCGCTACGGTCGGAAACCACGTATTTATAGCCGGGATTAATGCAATATACCAGTAGTACCGCACAAGGCGGTGGCGGAAGTTTCAAAAATAGGAAACCTACAGGAGAGATTGGTTAATGTGAATCCGGGATGGCAGAGCGAATCCATTGATGGACCGTAAGGTGCTTGAGGTCTCCTCTCTTTCTCCTCTTTCTCTCTCTTTCTCTGACTATCTACCTACCTACCTATCTATCTTCTATGTATCTATCTATCTATCCATCTATCTCTCTCTCTCTTTCATCTAATTACCTATCTATCTATCTATCTGTCTGTCTATCTATCTATCTATCTATCTCTCTCTCTCTATCTCTCTCTCTCTTTCATCTGTCTATCTGTCTAGCTGTCTAGCTGTCTACCTGTCTATCTGTCTATCTATCTATCTGTCTATCTGTCTACCTGTCTATCTGTGGTGCAGTGTCATTCAGCATAATGTAGTGTAATGTAGTATAGTGTAGTGGAATGTAGTGGAATGTAGTGTAGTGTAGTGTAATGTAGTGGAAGGTAGTGTAAGTGTAATGTAGTGAAGTGTAGTGGAAGGTAGTGTAGTGTAGTGTAGTAGAGTGTAGTGGAGTGTAGTTGTAGTTGTAGTTGTAATGTAGCAGAGTGTAGTGTAGTGTAATGTAGTGAAGTGTAGTGGAAGGTAGTGTAGTGTAGTGTAATGTAGTGTAGTGTAGTGTAATTTAGTTTAGTGGAGTGTAGTGGAGTGTAGTGGAGTGTAGTTATAGTTGTAGTGTTGTGGAGTGTAGTGTTAGTGTGATGGTGTGTAGTGGAGTGTAGTGTAGTATAATATAGTACATTGTAGTGAAGCGAAGCGAAGCGATATTTGGACCTCTAAAAGTGGTCCGAACCTTGGTGGTTTTAATATTTTGATTTCGAAATATATTTTGTGCGATAACGGCATGTAATTTGTCGATATCTCGACCTCTAAAAATGGTGTGAACGTGTGGTACTTTGAACATGTTGATTTCCAAATATACTTCGTACTACAACGGCGTGTATTTTTTCGATATCTTAACTTCCAAAAATCGTCCGACACTGAGGTGTTTTATACATTTTGAGTTGGAAATGTGATTCGCGCTACAACGGCATATATTTTTTCGACATCTTAATTTCCAAAAGTGGTCCGAGAATGGTGTGTTTTGTACATTTTGACTTGGAAATGTGTTTCGCGTCATAACGGCGTATATTTTTTCGACATTTTAACTTCCAAAAGTGGTCCGGAGCTGAGGTGTTTTGTATGTTTTGTACATTTTGACTTGGAAATGTGCTTCATACCACAATGGCATCATCTTTTATCTGGCCAATTGGCTCCGCACCCGCCGCTTTAGCGAACCTACTTTTCGACCCTGCGGAGCCACAAATTATTGGAAGAACACAATAATTCGTGACTTTCCTACCTTTTCACGCATCTGTATCTTCTTTCTTCTGACTCTTTCTCTTCTCTAAACTTCTCTCTTCTAATCATTCTCTTCTTTCTGTCTCTGCCCTGCTCTGCTCTTTATCTGTCCATATTGTCGGAAATTTGATTTTTAAATTTCCTTTAATTATATAATTATATTTTAAGCAGGTAAATTGGCCGGAACTTTTGGACGAAACCTCTAATTTGCACGAAAATTTGAAAATTTCGGAATTTCCTAAAGCGACAAATTTTCTGACATATTGGTGCTACGGGATTTTGATTCAACCGCGAGATTTTCCCGCAATTTGCTGCTTCGGGAGTTCACCTCCATTTTCTTTTTTTTTTTATACCGGATATTCTCTAATATATATACCTTGAAATTCATACTACCAAAATATTTTGGTCGTTTGTATCGGTACTATTTTGTTTGGTCGGTTGTATCGGTACTATTTTGTTTGGTCGGTTCTTCGAAAACCAGGCGTTTCACAAAAAACACATACGAACTTGATGAAAAGTAGGCGATATGCGAAGAAAATAGGCGATGCGTCTGGCCTTCCATTGGTTCTACCTTAAATCCAGGTCACTCCTGCTTGTTTACGTGGGTGTTATTTCTGACTCCTATACTGACTACTTTTTATCTCGATGCCTTTCAAAAACTACTACGGAACTAGCTACTATGTGTAAACACAAGCCAAAAAACCCAGTTTTCTGGATTTGCGGGAGTTTGCGGGTTTTTGCGGGCGTTTTGCGGATTTTTGCGGGATGTTTGCGGGGCGTTTTGGTCGTGTTTTTTTGTTTTTTGCAGATTCTGTGTAAAAGTGCTTTGCACAGAAAAAGTAGGCGGGGTTGCGGAGTCAGACCTGCATACCCAACTCCAATGCACTACTCTGGCAGCCTCAAAAAATCCTACTTACATGCGCGGGAAACGGGAGGAAAATATCATAAAACATTCAAAATTATCCAATTTCCATGGTTTTTGGGCGTTTCAGTTTTTGATAACGATTCAAAAAAAAACAGGCGATTTCAACCATAATTGGTAAACAACCAAAAGGGTCAAAATATATTAGGTGGTTGAAAATCCAGGTATATATATATATTATTATTTTACCTATTATTAAACACCCTGTTATTCCTATAAAATAAAAACCAAGCCTGACACTAACAAACCATTATAAAAATAAATAAATATATAAATACATAATATATACACTACAAAATAAAATACTGGATCCTAGTAATCAAGGAAAAAACATAGTTAGCTAGAGACATGCTACCAAAACAAGCGGAGCGCTCACGACTCCTATTTTTGTCTGTGACGAGTGGTGCAGTCTCTGTACAAACCACTCACCCAGAGAGACTTGCCAGCCGACATTCTGTCAGCGGCATATCCCCCCGAAATAGGCATGGGCATCCGCCAAATAAAAATCTACAATGGACATGCAAAAGAAAACCCACATGGTATCGACCGTGAAACAAAGAATCAAGGCTGCCTCAGACATTCCCCGTCTCTCAGTAGGCAACCTGTACGTTGAAGCCTCCATGGAACACGGATGAATGCAGAATTGCCACGGCAAAGTCTCACTGGTTCCACTGTCGATCCTGATGGTTTCCATAGTCATAGCTGGACCAGCCATCTTGGTTGCTGCCTCGTTGCCCATCTCTGGTCCAGTTGCCCCAGTCGTCATCGTCTGCGGCATTTGCATCTCTCCGTTGTGTGACATCTGGTTGATGCCGTTGCCACTCACTGCTGCGTCTCGCTTGCCAGTCGTGCCATTGACTTCCTGCTTCCCAGTTGGCCGTGCTTTCAGTTTCAGCCTGGTTGGATGCAGCAGCTGGAGCAGCTGACTGGCGAGGTGGTGGAGTGCTGCGTGATCTATCGGATCGATAGTTGGCCTTTGTAGCTTTTCGGCGGGCCCGCTCCTTGTTCTTCTCTTCGAGGAAACCCGGCTTCAGGACTTGCTTGGAATACCCATGTGACCAGGATTTCGGGAAATCCTCAAAGGAGGCACCCTCCATTTCAGCCAAGGCTCGCTGATGTCGGGCGGCCCGTTGCCGGCCCTTTTGGCGTTGTTTGGCCTCCGCATAGGTGAAAGCCATCCTTGAGATCCTTCTCGAATTTGCCTGGGTGCATTTCGGGCAGTGGACGAGTGCTGAACTCAAAGTTGAGCTCCTCCAGTTTGCTCTTGCACCGCTTCCATGCTTGGGAGCGAAGCGTCTTCCTCATCTCTGGGGGTGCTCGCAGGAAAGCTTCCACTTTCGTCTTGGTCTTCTCGAGCAGCTCCTCATCTTCTGCCTTCTCCTCAGGGGTTCGATCATCGTCATCACCATAGTCGACTTCAGACTCGTCAAACCCAAAGTGGTTCACCCCAGTGGGCGGAGCGCCCTCAGAAGATGATGCTGTTGCGCCTGAACCGAGTCCCATAGCTCTTGCCGGCATGGCATAGTTGGCTGCTGGCAGTGGCGGAGGGGGCTTCTTTGGTGCTGGTGTCTTCTGCATCAGCACTGGAGGAATTGGTTTGGGGGCTAGGGCTTTCGGCGGCTCCTTTGGCTCAGGTACCTGTTCTGGATGAGCTGGCTTTGGAAGTGGCGGCGGAGCCACCTTTGGGGAGCCGAAAGCATGGGAGGCTTAGGAGGTGGTGGCTTCTTGAATTCGACACCTTTTGTCCCTGCCATTAGCCATGCTTTTGCGCTGGGATACATTTTTAGAAGCCCCGGATGGTCTCCCAAACATGCCTCCCGGACCTCTTTTGGGACAGAAGTCATAGGTGGAGCACCTTCAATCAGCATCTTGGCCCGTCCTCTGTTCACGAAATCCATGAACTGGAGCAGTCCTTGCATCACGGCTTGATCGAAGGTTTGGAAGACTTGCTCAGACCCGGTCCCCTCCTCAGGGAGCTCTTCCCATGCCGGCTCGTCCCAATCATCTTCATCGAATTGGTGGTCTTGGAGGATGTCCATGTCATCGTCTTCAGCTTCCACCTCAACATACACATAGTCATCCTCGTTGTCTGGGACGGTGCTCTCCGGTGGAAGGTCATCTTCGACCCAAGGCTCAGACCCGGGCTCCAACCAGCTCGAAGGGGCCCTATATCTGGATGACGTCTCTGACCACCAAGACTCAGACGGAGCGTCTGATCGTTTCACCCCTGCATCTGCCAGTGCGATGCGAGGAACTCGCAAATCGCCCACCATGCCCCCTCCAGTGTATGGTTGGGTCGCCCTGGGGAAATGCTTGGCCGGTGTTGGCGGTGCTCCCTTTGGAATAGCTTGCGTGGGTGCCATTTTTTGCATTGGTGGGGTGGTAGGTCCTCTGGGCCTCCCATCATCATTTCTTGGTGGCGGTGCTTTCCTTGGCTTCGCACTTGAGCTCGGAGTAGGCGGATTCGCGGGCGGTGGAGGTTTCCTTGGCTTTTGCGCGGTCCCTGCTGGAGCAGGAGGGGCTTTGGCTGGGGGCGGTCCTCCTTGCGCTCCTCCTCCAGGATATCCCTGTGAAGGGGGGGGCGGTTTACGAAGCACCTCCCGGCCTGCTCCTCCCGAGCTGCTGGCTCCTGCGCCAGCAGGAGTGGAGGACCGATCAAAACTTGATCTGGCTTGTTGGAATGATGAAGCTTGCTTGGCATAGACACCAGCTGGAACAACTGGGGAACGGCCTCGCCCATGCTTTGCAGCAATTTGCTCTTGTCTCCACCTCATGTATTGAGTGGCCATCAGTGGATCCAAGAGGATCTCTCGGACCATTCCCAACATCTTAAACTCCTCTCCTTTGGCTTTCTGGACATCTTCCCCAGCAGTTGCAAAGCGGTCTGGATGAGTCTCACGGGACCTGCGACGATATGCGGTGAGCACCTGAGCTGGAGTCGCACCGGGTGGAACACCCAGGAATTGATAAAGATCTAGTCCTGGGTGAGCTGCTACAAAGAGGTTCGCTGCATTGGCTCGATCTGGAGCTGCTGGCTTTCGTCCCCCATCGGCACTTTCATCAGTAGCATCCATAGCACCAGCCTTCACTGCAAACGATACCTTACGATCTGGTGCCCACGAAAATGCACGATTGGTGTTTGAACCTCGAGGAGCTCTGGATGTTCGCTTCGTGGCAACTGGGCTGCTAAAAGGGTTTGATCCTCCATGACTGTTATGGAATAACTCATCTTGAGGGATCCCCAATAAACCAGGATAGGACTCTTGGGGTTCAGTTGGAACAACCGCTGGATGCCTACGGACCCCGGGGTCTTTTTGGCTGGGGAGTGTAATGAGGCTGGTACCCAACATCCCTTCTGAAATCCCTTTCTGAGCGGTATGATCTTTATAAAGGTAAGCATGAACAGCATCGGATGACCAACCACCGTACCTCTTAAGCCTTTCTAAGTCCCCAGTACTTGCGAAAATGCAGTGGCTCCCCCCTTACGTAGTGAGTGTGAACCAGCGAGTTCGCCAGGAAACCCGGCGGCCAATGCAGCTATCTTGATGAAATGGGTGATGCCCTCTCTGTCAAGCCCCGTCCCGTCTTCATAGCGGAACAAAGGCGCCTCGTCTTCAGGGCTGCGCCACCGATGGGGCTGTAGGACCTGTAGCGCGGCTAAGGCTTCAACAGGGCAGAGATCTCCACCGGAGCGGTGGTGTGACCGTGTTTGGCCCCTACCATACTGATCGGTTTTTGAAGATCTAATCTGCACTACGACTTCATCGGCCTTGGCGCCTATGGTAGGCTGCCCATGCGAAAAGAAAGCAACATCAGCTGGGCGGAGCGCCCTATTCATGGGGTCTTCTCCATTGATATTGGGCAAGAGTTCACTGGCCCGCATCATGAAAAACCAACCTGTAAGAAGGGCTCCTTTGATCATGGTTTGATCGACAACTGATAAACCGCTACTTTTCAAGTGCTGGACCAACCATCGCAACATGTTGGGGGTAACAGGGAGCTTTCGTTTTGGGGCGCCTTCCCAACGTTGTAGACCCGCAACCGCTGCCCACAACCGAGGTCGCCCGACCAGTGGATCAGGGTATCCTGCCGCAACATGTGCATAACGAATGGCTGACAACCTTTGTCTGACCCCACCTATGGACCTTCCCATGACTTGATGTAGAAATACTACAAACCGAATCAACCTCTGCTCGTCTTCAGTCCGAGCGGAGCGCTCTTCTCCGTCAAGGAACGGGTGAGTGCCCGAGCTGGCATTGTACAACGCCCATTGCTTCCAGCCTGATGCATAGACCCTGCGAGTTGAATCAGCCAGTTTGGCCAAGACAGCTTCCATGGCTACCTGGTCAAGCTCTGCTGTGCTCCCTCCTCGGGGGCGGGGGGTCCCAGTAGTCCCGCCTCTTTTGGATGCGGGCTGGACCAGCCTCTCCACTTCACTGAGTGCTGGCTTCACGGTGGTGCGTTTGCCTCCGCCTGCTTTCGCCTGGGTTGTCGCTCCCACGAGCTCATGAGTGGGTGCCACTGCCACACGTGGCTCTTTCCACGAAGTAAGGAAAAGCTCGGAAGAGGGAGCCTTCGGGTTCCTCCCCCACGCTCGCAGCCAGACCTCTAGTTGCTCGTGGGCTTGGATCTCATCGGGGTCCAGGACTCCTGCCTTCCCATCGGTTCCAGTCAGAGCCTGCATGAGACTCATAGCCACTTGCCAGCCTGGCTCCCGGACTGCAGCTGCTATCATGCGATCCTTTCTCTTCGAGTCGGCGGAACGCCAATCCTCTGCGAGGCCCCCTTGCATTTCCCACACCTCTTCTGGGAGGAGAGGACGGACCAAACCCGTCCCATCTTCCAACAGGGTGCCTCCTGGGATCTTGAGACGCTCACTTGTGAGCCTAGGTCCGCAAGCTGGGCCCCGTGTGCTATGGACCAGGTGCCTGCTGCCGGCGCGCACGTCAACCAAGTGGCCGACTGGTTTTGGAAGCCACTTGTCACCGGTGGTGATGAGGTTTGGTTCTCTCGTAAAAAGGTAGTCGGGCGGGCATAATCCCTTACCTGACTCCTCTGCGGATCGCAGAGGTAACATCTGACACTCGTTGACTTGTGCAACTCGCCATGCTTGAACTCTCTCCTTTTCGTCGGCCGTTCCTCCAAAAAGCCAAAGTCTTCTGGCCCTGGCAAAGAAGCTGCCGTGGTGTGAAGTCTGATAGTCGACCACTTGTGCCTGACCCCATTGAACCTGAAGCTGCATCAGGCGATTTCGGCTGGTTTCAGAGAGCTCCCTGGGCTGGTCAACGATAAGTCGTCCTCTCCAATCAGTTCTGGCGAGGGTTTTTAGAAGGATGTCTGCCTCCCGCCCTTTTGGGTCTTGAGTGAGAACACAGACGATCCAGTCAGCTTGCGCCTGGCTTGCGATCGATCCTCCGCCCTTGGCCCACCCCAGCTCGAACGTCAGTAGTTCCGACCCTAGCCGGATTTGGTGGAATCCCCCTTTGAATGGCTTTGGTTCGATCTTGGCGGGGAAGGCATGCACGGTTTGTTGTTCGTTGGCCAGCTGAATGGCTAAAGCTGCACTCGGGCCCTTCTCCCCTGGTAGCTTCAACGTGGGGCGCATGGCTTCTCGCAGGAGTCCTTCCCAGTCCTCATTGAGCTCGAGGCGGGTCCAGCCACTGCTTTCCATTTCCGCATGGACCTTGTCTTCATCCTCCCTTGTCAGCCAGTCGTTGAGAGTATTGTGGTAGGTACGGACGTACGCTCCATCGACAGTGAAGCTATTCTCCGCTTCGAGCCGCTGGAGCAGCAGCAAGAGCGCCCTCACGTATCTGTTTGAAGCGCGCCTGGTACGTAACCATGCTTTGACATTCATGTTGTCAGTCACATAAAGGATCAATTGACCCTGCCAGGTTTCCTTCCGCGCCGCTGCCAGGACAATGAACGTCAGAAGCTCCATCACTCCGATGATCTCCAAGTGATCTCCGCCCCCTACGACTTCGCTCACGGCCCTGACGTATCTGCTGCTGTCCGCCATGTGGTAGCATCTATCCTTCCAATCAGTGCTTCCGAGCCTGGTTAGCGTGGCATCTCCTCCAATGAATCGGGCCGAAGCGGCCATGCCAGGGAGTGCGACCCTTTCCCTTAACGGCAGGAGCTTGCCGAAAGCTGCTCTGAAACTGGTTCCCCAAGGCTTTTCCATCTGGAGGCGAACCCAATCGAGCGCATCCCAGAACTCAGCCCAGGCAGCCTCTAGCTCACTCTCGGAGCCCCTGGGTTTCACCCATTCATGATCGCCTACTTCCTGCTGCAGGAGCCTGTAAAAGACTGGTAGATAGGGTGCAATCTCGGGAGCGGAGACGGCCCAATACTGCGCTGTCCCTGCCAGTTCTCGGAGCAGCTTGGTACGAACTCGTTGGCACCCCCTTTGAAGCTGAGGCTCTCTTAGGAAATACTTCGCCTTTATTCGCTTCGGTTCCGGGAGGACCACAACCTGTTCTTCAAAGTCTAGGTGGAGGCCCCACAGGAGCTGGGATTTTGCCGGGGTGCCTTCTTCGGCGAGCTTGTCGAGATTGATGGCTCCAGGGCCCCAGACTGATACCATAGCTGCATCCATTGCTGACAGGGATCCCTGGATCCTATTCCCCACTAGTGGCTCTACCACCACGCCGTCATCCATCAGCCATCGGCTGGTGTAGGGAACCACATCGTTGAATTGAGGATGGCATGGTCGGAACGACCCGTGGTGCTTTTGGGCTGCGGTGGCCCATATCACGAACTCCCCTGGCGCTCCTACCCAACCGAACACCATCACCAGACTCAGGATCAGCACACCTAGAATCCTCGTGCAGAATTCAGGGACATCGCCCGGCTTGAGGAAGTGCCACTTAAAAGCCCTTGGCACATCGCGTTTCGCACACCTCTGTGGAACCTTCGGGTGTCGCACCCTCCACCAAAGGCTTTGCCTGACCACTGCTCTGTGCCTAGGCTGAGCGGCGGGTGGGTGGTCGTATTTGGAGCCCGAAGCATTCCTGGCTCGCATATCGTTGATGGGACGACCTTCCGCTGAGATGGTTCTGTCGGGGTTTTGCTTGGGCACTCGGCCGAGAGGGCTCTCGGCCACCTTGCTCTCGGTCAGTATCTGGTCGATTTGCCGATTTTCTTCTTGGTCCTCGGTCTCTGTGGAACACAGAAGTACCGCCCCATAAGATGCGTCTTTCCATGCCTTCTGCAGCATCTCTTCCTCGTGCCCCCTGACGGAGCCGTGGTTTCGGGCCTTCTCTCTCTTGGGGGTACTCTTAGCTCGGCTGGGCACACCCTTGAGCACACAGTCTTTCAAGTATTGCTCGTGTAGGGGGCTGAGCCCTTTCAATGCTCCTTCCTTTGCCTTCTGGAAGTGTTCCCCATACTTCCTCAGCCTCGCTTTGTTGACTAATTCAGCTGCTCTTGGCACCGAGCCGGCGGCCCTCAACAACGCATTTCCTGCCTCTGTGGCTTTTCTCACTGCCTCCTTGCTGTAAGCACTCTGGCATACCTCCAAATATTTCTCAGCAGTGCTTTGGCCATTGGCGTCGTCGACGCTGCCTGCCCTTGTGCCCTGCCCCTCAGCTTGCTTTTCGGGATCGGAAACAGACCCCTCCCCCCCACAAAACGTACAAGGGAAGACCATCTGTTGGAGTTCGCATCCTGAACAGGTGTAGCCATGTGGGAGGCCTGGTCCATCCGCTTGGCCAGCAACCACCGGTGCCAAATGTTGGCCAAGGGTTCGCTCCAACGTATTGGCTGGATCAGCCGGCCAAGGGGGTGCGTCCAGTTCGGTCCAACATTTCTCTAAGGCTTTGAGCACGCTGTGCTCTTGCAGA
>CAMXCT020004460.1:0-15582 GCA_947184155.2 Cladocopium goreaui
ACAAGATCCAACAAGCCTTTTGATCCTTTTGGACTTTGATGCCTCCATGGTTTGCCCTTGTGGATCAGAAGTAGCCCACAGGGCTAGGAATATGGAGGCAGTGCCTCGCAAGGAGCATGACTCAACTTGCCGGCAGTCTGTTTGGGACGCCACCACTGAGGATATACACCATGACAACCTGGTGCCCAACACATGGTGGGCTGCTGAGAATACACAGCCATGCGTCCGCATGCACCACACATGCCACCAGTCAAAAGCACCATTCGAACATCAACCCAAATCATTAAGTAGAAAAAGGACGCAACGTCAATGCTGTCTGCAATGACAATACATAGATCCACTGACTACCAACAAGATCCAACAAGCCTTTTGATCCTTTTGGAATTTGATGCCTCCATGGTTTGCCCTTGTGGATCAGAAGTAACCCACAGGGCTAGGAATATGGAGGCAGTGCCTCGCAAGGAGCATGACTCAACTTGCCGGCAGTCTGTTTGGGACGCCACCACTGAGGATATACACCATGACAACCTGGTGCCCAACACATGGTGGGCTGCTGAGAATACACAGCCATGCGTCCGCATGCACCACACATGCCACCAGTCAAAAGCACCATTCGAACATCAACCCAAATCATTAAGTCGAAAAAGGACGCAACGTCAATGCTGTCTGCAATGACAATACATGGATCCACTTGAACTACAAAAAGATCCAACAAGGCTTTGATCCTTTGGACTTTGCTTGATGCCTCCATGGTTGCCCTGTGGATCAGAAGTAACCCACGGGCTAGGAATATGGGAGGCAGTGGCAGTGCCTCGCAAGGATGCATGACTCAACTTGCCGGCAGTATGTTGGACGCCACACTGAGGATATACACCATGACAAACTGGTGCCCAAACACCAGGGTGGGCCTGCTGAGGAATACAAAGCAATGCGGTCCGCATCGCACCCACACAGCCACCAGTCAAAAGCACCATTCGAACATCAACCCAAATCATTAAGTAGAAAAAGGACGCAACGTCAATGCTGTCTGCAATGACAATACATGGATCCACTGACTACCAACAAGATCCAACAAGCCTTTTGATCCTTTTGGACTTTGATGCCTCCATGGTTTGCCCTTGTGGATCAGAAGTAACCCACAGGGCTAGGAATATGGAGGCAGTGCCTCGCAAGGAGCATGACTCAACTTGCCGGCAGTCTGTTTGGGACGCCACCACTGAGGATATACACCATGACAACCTGGTGCCCAACACATGGTGGTCTGCTGAGAATACACAGCCATGCGTCCGCATGCACCACACATGCCACCAGTCAAAAGCACCATTCGAACATCAACCCAAATCATTAAGTAGAAAAAGGACGCAACGTCAATGCTGTCTGCAATGACAATACATGGATCCATTGACTACCAAAAAGATCCAACAAACCTTTTGATCCTTTTGGACTTTGATGCCTCCATGGTTTGCCCTTGTGGATCAGAAGTAACCCACAGGGCTAGGAATATGGAGGCAGTGCCTCGCAAGGAGCATGACTCAACTTGCCGGCAGTCTGTTTGGGACGCCACCACTGAGGATATACACCATGACAACCTGGTGCCCAACACATGGTGGGCTGCTGAGAATACACAGCCATGCGTCCGCATGCACCACACATGCCAACAGTCAAAAGCACCATTCGAACATCAACCCAAATCATTAAGTAGAAAAAGGACGCAACGTCAATGCTGTCTGCAATGACAATACATGGATCCATTGACTACCAAAAAGATCCAACAAACCTTTTGATCCTTTTGGACTTTGATGCCTCCATGGTTTGCCCTTGTGGATCAGAAGTAACCCACAGGGCTAGGAATATGGAGGCAGTGCCTCGCAAGGAGCATGACTCAACTTGCCGGCAGTCTGTTTGGGACGCCACCACTGAGGATATACACCATGACAACCTGGTGCCCAACACATGGTGGGCTGCTGAGAATACACAGCCATGCGTCCGCATGCACCACACATGCCGCCAGTCAAAAGAACCATCGAAAACAACTATCAAAGTTTGGAGCACCTTCCCTCAGGAACATGTCTCTTGTATTTTCATGTATTTTCGTATTTAAGGTTTTAAGGCTTAAGGTTATATTATATTGTGGGTATTTCCGGATTATATTGATTTAGTATTCGCATCATATTGTCAAATGCAGATGGTATTGAAATCAACAGTTGTTGGGTCATACAATTAGCATGATATATTAGTTGTCACACTTTGGTGCCTTAAGATTTCCTAACATAGGGGGTAAAAAGGCCCTCGTTTTATCTGATTTTTCTCGATTAAAACCACCCTACCCCACAGTTATCCTTAACTGAGTCTACTAATTGTGAATAAACCAATACCAAACATCCAAATGTTGCCATGCAACCATTCCACCGACTATCAGAGCTATACTGGAGACATGTCCCCGAGGGTATTTGACATGTCCTTTGAAACTAACATCAACCCACATCAACAAGTAGAAATAGGATGCAACGTCAATGCTGTCTGCTATGACAGTACATGGATCCATTGACTACCAAAAAGATCCAACAAACCTTTTGATCCTTTTGGACTTTGATGCCTCCATGGTTTGCCCTTGTGGATCAGAAGTAACCCACAGGGCTAGGAATATGGAGGCAGTGCCTCGCAAGGAGCAGGACTCAACTTGCCGGCAGTTTGTTTGGGACGCCACCATTGAGGATATACACCATGACAACCTGCTGCCCAACACATGGTGGGCTGCTGAGAATACACAGCCATGCGTCCGCATGCACCACACATGCCGCCAGCCAAAAGCACCTTGCAATCGCCTTGTGGAAGGAAAAAGGGAGGTCGAGGAAGAGGACGAGTGAAATTGCTTTCGTTTTGTTCAGACAATGCAGTTTGCCCCCTCTGGGTTCTCCATGAAAGCAAGGCCAAGAATCCTGGCCACTGGCCACGCTGAGCACAGGACAAATCAATTGGCTAGCTCTCTCCCCGAACTGGGCATCCCACTTCATCGTTCTTAGCTTCCCATTCGGCGACGGAGTTCCTGTTCAGGTCATGATTCTGCCAAGAGTGGTTGCTGCGAACAGAGGACAGCATGGGACAGCATGGGACAGCATGGGACAGCATGGGACAGCATGGGACAGCATGGGACAGCATGGGACAGCATGGGACAGCATGGGCAGTATGGGACAGCATGGGCAGTATGGGACAATGGGACAGCATGGGCAGTATGGGCAGTATGGGACAGCATGGGACAACGCTGATAGATGTGCCTCCCACTGATGCATGCTGCACGCGCAGATCCATCCAGTCAAAACGCTGTCGCACCTTGGGCCAACGAGGACGACTTGATATAAGACTCAAGGAAATTCACTGCTAGGCTGGGAAAGTAGCTCCTACGAGTCTTGGAATCTAGTGAGCAGTTCTGGAAACTCTTTTGTTTTGCTCCTTGGCAGCTGGATCAGCTGGTTTTGCCACAGATCAAGCAGATAGTCTGGGAAGAGACTTTTACATAAATTTCAATCCACAATGCCCTGCAGTAACAAATTTCCAGGCTTCACCAAATCGCTCTGCTTGGCATCCCCGCGTATTCTCGTAGGTCCACGATATCAGTCACAGTGGCACTGTTGCCACCTCTCAAACGCAAGACGACCTCGAAGCGAGGATAAAGATTAAGCAAATCACTGCAATATTCTCTCATACTTGGCAAATCTGAATAGTTCCGAGAATCATCAGCGTCTCAAGAAGCTGATCCGAACAGCATAAATGACTCCTTTCTCCCCTTTGAAGAAAGCAACGTCTATCCCTGCCTCCAGGAACTCTTGAAAGCTTAACTTCCGCAAGCGCCGACGCGCTGTGTTGAGGCCATGCCTTGGGACCAACGCAAGGCGAACTCTAGAGATACCTACATCCTACATCATCCTACAGGATACCATAGGATACCTACATATTCCTTTTAAATCCCAAAGCGAAAAGCCGTGACAGTGAAGCCATCGAGAGCAGAACAACTTGAGATTTCTTTGCAAGGCAAATGGCTTCTGACTACACTTGAAGTTGTCATTGCACAACTATTGCGCTAACATGGGACATTTGGGGAATGCACGAATTGTTCTCGTCTTCGTCCTCATCGTCGTTTTCATCTTGCTCCGTCTGGCCGCAGGATACCCTCTGGTAATTTAACATAGCTATTGAAAATGGCCATTTATAGTGGATTTTCCCATTAAAAATGGTGATTTTCCATAGCTACGTTAAATTACCAGAGGGTAGTCAACATTGGGACCTACGCCCAGATTGGCTTCTATCTCCAGCCAGCGGGAAGCCCCACCTATATCAGCATCCAACAGTTACAGTCAATAGATTCCGGTCGTCCAAACATGTTCTCATCTCTTATCATCTCTTGGGAGCATCGTATTGGAGGTGCCACAATGACGAAATCTCAACATGTTTATCCACAAGGCTTGCCGCTTGTGCATCCACTTACCGCACAAAAAAGACAGACGAGGATTATATACCCAGGGAAAGCATCATCGGCTTTCGCAAACAGTCACAAAGAATATCTTGCCGCCCAGTGGCATTGTCCTCAAAAAGAACCTTGGCACGTCCAACAAGCTGAAACAATATTCTCGGCATTGTCTTCTACTCAATGTATGTACTTGCTTGAACAGGTTCCATAATTGTAGATATAGAATTATATATATATATGTATACTGTATCTTATATGTGTCAATCTCTCTCTTTCCCACTTGAGAGAGAATCAAAGAGAGGCAAGCGCGTCAGTCCTTTCCCGGTCTTTCAAACTTTCTGATCTTATCTTTTGCTTTGCATCTAGACAGCCAGCAGCAACACAGTAGACATCTGAGCGTTCCTCGAACAGCATGGCTGAGTTTGTGACATCTTTCAAGTTGAGGAGGTCTGCCACATTCACTCCAAATCTGGTGAGCACCTTGTGACAAACGCACTTGCGAGTTGCATCTCACAATCTGATGGAACTTGCCACTATGCATTTAGTTTTGATGTGGGAACGAAAAGCCAAGTGGAAATCAAGATTGGTGAACTCTAAAAAGTATGGCACTCATTCTTTTACTGTAGCTGAGTTGACACTCGTAGAAGGAGTGAAGGCCCTCAGAGTTACCTAGTTGCTGGGGAACCCACGAAATGCATCTCCGGATTCTTCATGAGCAACTCAAACTCATCCCGATGGATCTGTCCTTTGAATTCAGTAGCAAAGCGGGTCACAGGTCTGGCCAAGACTTTTCATTGATCTGTAGGTCTGCGTCCCCCCCACAAAGGCTCATTACAATTCAAGAAACTCTACATAACTCCATGTTCAATCGAAAGGACGCCCGATTCTTGAGCTTATCGAACTTATCAGTACTTCTCCTGATATGACATGAGCACCTTTACAACTGTGCAGAGACTCAAACACTGCGGGATCTCAGCAGAATTCTCAGCCGATGGCTGTCATTGTCTTTGTCATGACCTCGGCCATGGGCAATGCGGCAATTCATGAGCTGGATGTAGAAGGCAGCACCAAGTGATAGACATCAATACAAGTATAGGCTGTTTAGTATAGGTATGCTCAGAAATCACCGTGCGCAAGTAGCTGGACCAAGGTGATCAACTGAAGATACGGCAAAAAGGCTTTGCTGGAAAGGGTTATGCGGGATTGCACTCTTGGACTAAGACCCAGGTGATTGCTACGTGTATGTCAATATCAATATCAACTACGAGCCAGTGCCATTGCCATTGACTGTGTAAACATATCACCAAGGCCAAAAGCAGGCTGTGATTTTCTCAGCGTGCGACACTCGAGGATCTCCAATAATGTGTTTTTGAGGTAAGCCACTGCAGCCTCTCGCCAGATCTATCCACTGTTGTGTTCACCACCATGGGTTCGTTTCAAGGTCGTTTAAAAAAAACGCAGCAGTGGTCCATCACCAACAATCCCTTCTCCGCACAGCAAGCTACTCAAAGCTAGTGTAAGTAAATTGGAAGGCACGGAAAAACTTTTTTGCTTGAAAAGCTGAGTCTTGCCCACAACCACTGGTTATGGTGGCTGTGCTCACCACATAAAGCATGGCCGAGGTTGAGGTCTGTTTCCCTGGATTGGGCTTCTTGAGACCTCAAGAAAACCTGGAAAAAGGGCAGATGTCTATTTGCTGCCGGCAAAAAGACCAACTGCCAAAAATATCCAAAAATTGGAAAGGAACAAGTGGCCTGGGAGTCATGAAGGACATCATGTAAACACGGGTTGTTTACAATTTGTGAACCTGTCGATATCTGTTGATCAAATGTGACTTTCCTGCCACACTGTCCAAGCTTCCATCAAATTCAGGTCGGAACGACGTTCACCTTATCCCAATCTCAGGCTTTGCCAGACTTCATCAAACACAGTGCAAACATGGTTCGACCAATGTTCGACCAATGTGCAAAGTGCATGGGCTCAACTTCTAAATGGAAACAATTTGAAACCATCATCCCTTAGGCCCCTCGGGCGCCAGGACCGGCTTTCCTGACAGATAGGCTGTCAGGTTGTCTGCGACAATGTCCATGAGCCTCTGCCTGATGCCGTTTAGGCAGTTGAGGCCGTTGAGCTACAGGATCAACAGGCTATTACAGGCTATGCTATCACAGAGCTTTTGTCACTTTTGTGTACCTTTGTATATGTATGTCCATTTTTGTCCTTATCTTGCTGAGATCTCCATCTAGTTCAAGTCTCTGTCCATCAAAACAGTTCTAAAATTTGATCAGTGCATTCAAGTCTATGCTTCTTGTATCTTCTTGTCCATTCTTGTCCTCTTTGTGTGTGTGTGTGTGTCGGTCGGGGAGAGAGATCGGCTGGTGATTGAACTTCTATCAATGTAGAGCCTTATTGTGAGAGGGACAAACACCTCTATTGCTGGTAGGCCTCGTCTCCAAGCGCTTCCAGCCAATGTGCGGTGTCAGAATGACCTTTGCACAGAGCTGGAGCTCCCAAGGATGAGTTTCGATTTATGGCAACTGAGTTTAACTGCTTGTGTCTTCATCTTGGTTCTGGACATTCTCCAAGCTATACAAAGGATTGTCCGCTGCCGGTGGTTCTGTCTCTTGCACATCCAAACCAGCACCTGAAGATGTTGGAGGCGGATGGAAGAACATGACACTGTACCCTCCAAAAACAACCCATAGTCAGTCTGACCAGGAGGCCAAGTCATCTCTGCCAAGTCATCTCTTGCCAGTACAGACATAGAACCCAGATTTCTCAATTTCAAGCGAAACTTCTGTGTTGCAGCACCTACAGCATCTTCCTCCAACAAGATATGTGCAAGGGTTGCGGATCTGAATTCAGATTTCGACATATTTCGACTAGTTACATGGAAAAATCAAGAATCAATGCCCCAGAATAAATGCTGCGTTCCTTGGCTGCAAAAGCACCACTACCCAGGCACCTGCGATCGTCTTGTTCTGCAGGGCTTCAATGAGCTCAGGCTCCTGTGACGAAAGATGAAAGACAGGCAGTTTGTTGTGTGCCATCCCTCCACAGGTCCTTAATCAAGGAGCCACGGCCTGTGGTCAGAGAAATGGCAGTGTCTCCACATCATTGGCGCAGCTGTCTGCAGAACTGCAGAACCCATAGAATGCTGGGTTCCCAATCAGAAGCCATACAGTACATAATCGGATAGAATCTTAAAATTTCTGCTCAAGCCCGCATTCTAGTGTTGGAGAAAACAGGGAGATTTGAGATTGGCATAGAATCACAAGAATGCCGTCTCTCTCTCTCTCCTCCCTCTCTCTCTCTCTCTCTCTCTCTGAATTTGTACTAATACAGTATATGTGTGAAACTGACATGTCTTGCCCGGATCCTTGCATTGCTTCCACACTATATGGCAGTGAAACCCACCGTAGGCACCCTTGCTCGAAGCTAGGGAAGGTGGGCGGGACTTTTGCACTTGGGAGTGCATACGGTCAAAAGGTGCCATAGGCCTGGCGGCCTCGCTGTGCGGCTTGGTGGTGGGACCATCTACTTGGTTGACATTATCTTCTATCAGTAGGATCTGATTCCATTTGGCTAGGTGGCCTACATCCAGTTTTCCATTGGTTGGACCAATCCTCTGCTACCAGTGTGGGAGGGTCGAGTACCTTTCACACTGGTAGCGGAGCCTGAAGCTCCGTTGCCTCGGCATTGGAAGAGCGGGAGATCCAGGGCATGGCTTCGACCCTTCCTCCTGTCCCCGATGACGACGTGCCACCTCAGTCTTCTGTGGCACAACTCCCTTGGACTGCCATTCCAAAGTTCCAACCTGGGGTTACCAACGTCCAGGAATATGTGAAGAAAATGGAATTCTTGGCACACATGTGGCCTGCAGAACATCTAGACCTGTTGGCGCCCAGGGCGGCGTTGCTAGTTGAGGGATCTGCATTTGCCACTGTGTCCAAGTTGAGCGCCACGAAGTTGAAGGTGAAGAGCCTTGAAGGTGTCAAGGCTTTGATCAAAGCCATTGGAGGTAGCTGGGGCGCTACCGATTTTGAGGAGCGTTTTGAGTACTTTGAGAAGGCCCCGTACGGGATCACCCAGAAGTCCGATGAGTCCAACGACAGCTATGTCAGCCGGATGGAGGCTGTCTTTACAGAGCTTCTTGCGAGAGGCACATCGTTGGAAGAGGTGCAAGCCTATGTGCTCTTGCGACAAAGCACATTGAGTAGTGAAGACAAAAAGCGAGTGCTTCTGGAGAATCCTGAGTTGAAGTATGCCCCAACGGTCAAAGCTCTACGTCTCCTTGGTAGCCGTTTCTTTCATGAAGTGCAAACAGGAAAATCAACCCAGAAAACCAAAGTGTATGACACCATGCTTGCTGAAGGAAATGATGATGAGGGCACTGGCCCAATTCAGCAATCAGCGCTTGTGATGGAAGATGATGACATTTCCCCTGAGTACTTGGAGGCCATGCTGTCCCAAGATGACCCTGACGCTGTGATGGTGCAGGCCTTTGAGACGGAGTTTGAAGACTTTGTCCAAGAGACACCATCCATGCAGACAGCCTTGGTGAGCTACCTGGAGGCCCGACAGAGACTCCAGGACAAGCGCCGTTCACGTGGTTTTGGCCTGCCGGCCATTCCAAGTCCAATTTCAAGGGCAAAGGCAAGGTGGGCAAATCCTTTTCCAAGGGCCAGGGCCGACAAAACCTCTTGGCCAAGATTGCAAAGAGCCGATGCCGTCACTGCAACCAGCTTGGCCATTGGAAGGCCGAGTGTCCTTTGAGGGAGAAGGAGAATCCTGGACCACCTTCGGCATCAAGCGGACCCCCATCAGCAGCTGCCAACATGGCGAACGAGCTCCACGATGGTGCTGAGATGATGCAGGCTGATGACATGGAGATATTCACGGAGAAGGATCTGATGGACCCCTCCGGGCTGCCGAAGGCACCCGATTCCGCTTGTGTACAGGAATGTTTCATGTCAGTTCACAGCCCCTGGAATGACCCCCAAAATAAGATAAACTTAGGTAAGCACATGTCCAGGGTTATGCAATGCATCCGGAGACCATCGAGACAAGCTCAACAGTTTTTGCCCTCTGTTTCCACAGAGTGTAAGCCGTTTCAGCATGCCGTGACCAGCACAAGTCCCCTGAACTCCTCGCTTGCTAGGACCAATGAGACTGCCTGTGAGTTTCTGCCTGAAATGCCTGTCCTGCAAGCTAGCGAGGAGCAATGTGCCCATGCCATACTAGATACCGGTGCCAGCCGATGCATCATCGGATCACAGACCCTGAGTTGCCTTTTGCAGCGCCTGCCAAGTGATGTCAAGTCTCACGTGCAGCAGCGACCCAGCCAGATCAAGTTTCGTTTTGGAAACAACCAAACGCTGACCAGCATGTACAAAGTTTTGTTGCCCTTGAGCCATTCATCAGGTGAAAAGGTCTGGCTAGGTGTAGAAGTTGTCAATGGTAGGACGCCGTTTTTATTTTCCAAGCGTGCCTTCAAGCAGTTGGGAGGCATTTTAGACACCAACCAGGACAGATGCACTTTGACCCGTCTGCAAAAGACGATGCATTTGAGCACCAATGCCACCGGTTTGTACCTCATCGACATGGCTGAGTTTTGCCAATCACCGACTCATGAAAACAGCAAGGATAATGTAAGTCGTGAAGTTTTCATTGGGAGTGCCAGTCATGTGGGGGTTAACACATCATGTCATAGGGAGACAATGATTTCCAAGACTGCTATCCAAGCTGTACAGACACGACCGTTTATCATGCAAAAGACACTTGCGAAGCTATCGCATTCCAGCAATTTGCCAGCCCCGTGTGTGACTCTCGACTCCTGTGTTGACCAGCATGTCTTCGAGCCGCGAAGCTGCCATCAAAATCCTCAAGGAGACGGCCAACATCATCATGGGCACATTGACCTTGGTTCTGCAGGTTTCCATGAACATGATCGAAGTCAAGGACAGCCATCGTCCGGAAGAAGAGGAACAGATGCCCCTGCTGACAAGTCAGCTTCAATCAATGTGCCAAGAGATGATGCGCCAACGTGCCCTACTGCAAAGATTGGCGGAGAGCCAGAATCGAGTGACAAGCCCGGGGATCATGACCCCGCCTCAGATCTCAAGCTTGCCTTTGGAACAACTGTCAATGCCATTGCAAGCAACCCTGAGCGACGAGGAGGAGATCGACGACGCCTTTTCTGTGGGCCATTCCCAAGAATCTGAAGAGTCCCGAGAAGAAGCAGCGCGCAGCCTCCAGCCGTGCGGCAGCCCAACCACCAGCCCTCGAGAACGTGCCAATGCCAATGCCATCCTCTCCGGCCGAAGCTCCGACGCGCCTCACACTGGCAGAATGGGGCCAAAGGAAGATCACGTGGGGCAAGAAGCACCCGGGGCGCACGTATTTTCAGGTGCTGAGCGAGGACATGGGCTACTTCGAATGGAGTCTGTCGCGGTACCGCTCTCTTCCTCCTCATCAGCAAGATTTCGTGGACTTCTGCAGAGCCCAATTGGAGAACGATGCGGCACAGGATCGTGCCATGCTTCTGAATGTGCGCCGGCTTGCCTGAGTCTCGATGCCAATTTAGCAGACATGATTGAGTCTTGTCGTATTGAATGCTCTCGATTTGCCCCTCAAAGAATTGCCAATCAACACCAACGGTCTATTGAGAAATCCCTTGAACAGGCTCAAAATGTGATAGATGAAATCTATACATCCGCTCCTTCAAGTGCCATCCCTAAGAAAAGATTGGTTGTCCTAGAAGTGTATGCTGGTGAGACAAGTCCAATCACCGAAAGTCTGCGTGCGCTGGGTGTGGATGCCTACAGGTTCACCAAACGCGATGGTGACTTGTCAACTCCAGCAGGCCGACGAACCTTGTGGAGTTTGATTGACAGAATTGAACCTGACCATATTTTTGTTGCACCAGAATGTGGGCCTTGGAGTGGCTGGAATAGGTTCAATGCCCAGAGAAGCGTGAGACTCTGGGATCATGTTCATGCAAGACAAGCTGCCGAAAGGGTTCACATCCAGCTGTGTGCTCAACTGTGTACCTATCAAACGAAAAGAAATAGGCACTTCCACCTTGAACAGCCTGTTGGATCGTCTATGATATCCACTAATGAGTTTAGACCCATCGAACAACAAACCAACCGAGTATGTTTTGACATGTGTGCTTTCGGACTCAAGTTGCCCAAAACATCAAAGTTTATCCGTAAACGTAGCCAGCTATGGACGACGTCAGATGTGATGCTGCGTCAGCTTGCCAACCATGATTGTCCGGGCAACCATGTACACACCCAGATTGCTGGTTCCGTGCACCATGATGGAAAACCATCCCTGTGTCAAGCTTCTGTGCCACTTACTGTCATGGATTCGCCGAGACATGTGCCAAGCTTTTGTGTGAGGACCACTCAAACATGTGTCAAACTAGTTTTGTTCATGAAGATGAACCACCAACCAAGAGGTTTCGTTTTGATCCGGAAAACGGTAAACGACGCAGAGTGAGCTCCTCTGTTCCCGCTGATGCGATTGGGGATCAACCAAATGCCCCTGTCGATGGCACCATTGTTGCGAGTGAATCCCTTTGGCATGAAGCGTGTCGGATGGCCAATCGACTAGCTCCTCGAGTTGGAAATCACAAATATGAAGCCGACAGTGATCTTGGAGAACTTGTGCAACAACTTGTGGATGATAATTTCAAAGTCAGATGTGTTTTTATTTGTCGAGGTACAGATCGTTTTCAGGTTCCTGTGTCTGCTCCACCGTCACACGAATCCCCATGGTGTCAGACCCTTTGCGTCCACCGTAGAGATGGCACATTACGTGACCTAGGCATTCGGAATTGGCATGCGTTAACCCGAGCTCAAAGAGTCACCAAGACCATTCCCAGCCGTTTGACACTGACCGTTTTCGGTAACTACAAAGAAGCTGAAAGCCATGATGAGCCATCTTCACCGAATGCCGAAGATCCCATGGTTCCAAGTGATACCAACTCTCGAGTGCCAGCAGTTGATTCTTTTGCAAAGGTTCCTGATCCGAAGACCGTATGTGAAGGGTGGGCTCCACCACCAACTCCGTTGCATGGCCCCTGTTTTCGTGCGTTGGCAAGTGATGAGAAACAGCAATTGGTGAAACTGCATAAGAACCTTGGTCATCCTGATCCAATGGTTTTGTCAGCGCACTTGAAAGCACAAGGTGCCACCGAGCATATCATCCGTGCTGCCCAGGATTTTGTATGCGATGCATGTGTTGAAACCCAGAAGCCACACCATCAACGACCTGCAAAGCTCCATCCGCCAAGAGAGTTCAATGATGTATTGGGTATTGATGGATTTTTCTGGAAAGGGAAGGGCAACTTTCAGTGTTATGTGTTGCACATATATGATGAGGCCTCGGGTTTTCACCTTGCCAAACGTCTTGATGGCCGCAATTTGGATCATGCCATACCGGCATTTCAGAATCTGTGGCTAACATGGGCCGGAGCTCCTCGACATATGTACCTTGATCCCGCAGGCGAATTCAGGGCAGATAGATGGTTAGATTATCTTCAAACAATCAACACCAGTGTTTTCATGTCTGCGGATGCCTGGCAGCGAGGTAGAATTGAACGTCATGGATCAATCCTCAAAGATATGCTCCATCGTTTTGACACGGATCAAAGGATCGAAAACATAGGCCAATTTGATGAAATCCTGAGTTTATGTTGCCAGGCCAAGAATGCTCTCTCTAAGAACCATGGTTATTCACCTGAGCAGTTTGTTTTAGGAAAGGCCACAGACTTGCCGGGATCCCTGACATCAGACGAATCAACGGTTGCTCACTCATTGGCTTTAGGTAGTGACCTTGAAAGCGAAAGGTTCCGCACCCTTTTAGAAAGACGAACACGGGCTCGCCAAGCTTTTATCCTTTCAGACAATGCAGAAGCCATTCGAAGAGCAACCTTGAGGCAATCCCGACCCATGCGAGGTCCTTTTCAACCTGGACAACTTGTGTTGTACTGGGCGAAACGAAGCATCCCCAATCGAAGTGATGTAGGACGCTGGCATGGTCCAGCTCGAGTCATTGTTCAAGAAGGAAATTCAATTGTGTGGTTGTCCCATGCCAACCGTTTGATTCGCCGCCCTCCAGAGAACATTCGACCTGCATCACTCCGCGAGTGGAATACATGGAGCGACCACCTGCCTGAAGTCCGAGATCTGCCGCAAAATATGCCTGTTCCACAAATAGTCCCAGATGAATCTCAAGAAAATGATGCCGTGAATGATGAATATTCACCAAGTCTTGCACCGGACCCTCAACAGCCTGTTCCACCTGACGAACAACCTGAAGGAGAAGCATCCCATCCACCTACTGTAGGATCAGGCGAGACCACTCCAACTGCAGAATCCGATAATGATGATAACCCCCCTAATGAAGATAACCCCGAAGAGAGTTTCCTACTCCAAGCCACCAATATTTTCGAACAGAGCAATTCCTCAAATGCAGATCAAGATGAACTCATGATGTTCGACACTTTCTATTCTGCAGGATGTCCAACAGAAACTGTGTGTTTAGCTGAAGACGGGATGCCGTTCATTGACAATCCTCTTGATTGCAGCACTGAAGAATGTTTTGTCCTTGACATTCCCTTAAAGTCGGCAGACCTGACAGCGTGGAGCCAAGAATCCAATCCGTCAGACATGGCTTGTATAGCTGCGGCTAGTCAACGTGCAAGATCGGAGGTTCAAGTGAAATACCTCTCCGATAGCGATCGAAAGCTGTTCGATATTGCCAAGGACAATGAATTTTCATGTTGGATTTCCACAAATGCCTTAAGACCTATTCTCCGAAAATCCCTTAATCCCGAACAAATCTTGAAGTCACGTTGGGTATTAACCTGGAAAAACGTTGAAGCTGATCAAGACAAGCCTTCCCACAAAAAGGCGAAAGCTCGCCTAGTAGTGTTAGGCTATCAAGATCCCCAACTAACTTCAGTGGCCCGCGACAGTCCCACTTTGACCAAAGAAGGACGGAATACCATCCTCCAACTAATTTCTTCCCAACAGTGGGAATTGACCAGCTTCGATATCAAAACGGCCTTCTTGAGAGGCAAAGCGGATGAGAAGAATCCCTTAGCTATGGAGCCACCTGTGGAACTTCGACAAAAACTTCGAATGTCCCCTGAGCAGGTATGTGCCTTAGTAGGTAATGCTTATGGCCGAGTTGATGCTCCACTGCTGTTTTACAAAGAACTCACTCACCAACTCAAAGCTTTGAATTTCAGAGTTCATCCTCTGGAACCCTGTGTGTTTTTGCTGGAATCCGGCAGTGGCAACCAGCGCAAGCTTCATGGGGCCATAGGTATTCATGTGGATGATGGAGTAGGCGGAGGGGACCAATATTTCCAACAACAACTTGTTGCCCTTTCCAAAGTCTTGCCTTTTGGAAGCCATAAGCACCGCAAATTTACCTTTACAGGTATTGAACTTGAACAACTTCCCGACTTCAGCATTCGTGCTTCTCAGGCAGATTACATCCATCGCATCATGGCCATAGATGTTCCCAAGATTCGTCGTGAACAACCCAATAGTCCAACTACCGAATCAGAAAAATCAAAACTTCGTGGTTTAGTAGGAAGCCTACAGTATGCAGTGACTCATACTCATACGCGCCCTGACATCGCTTCCAAATTGGGTGAAGTCCAAACTGACATGGCTAATCCCACTATTCAGACATTACTATCATGTAATAAGGTACTCCGCGAAGCCCAAGAGCACTCTGATGTCCAAATCTATTTCCGCAGTATTCCACCCGATCAATTGACTCATGTTTCCTTTGGTGATGCATCGTTTGCAAGTCCTAAGCAGCTTTCATCTTTTCAGGGTACCCTCATATGTGCCACCACATCCAAGCTTCATGAAAATGTTGATGCTCCCCTATCCCCTTTAAGTTGGTCCTCCAAAAAGATATCTCGAGTTGTAAGATCTACTTTATCTGCTGAAGCCTACTCCATGTCTCGGAGTGTAGATCGTTTGGGATGGCTGCGTTTGCTGTGGGGCGTCATGGTGATACCCCAATTTCCGTGGCAAATGCCGTCAAAGGCCTATGCCCAATTGCCTATGGGTATCATTACCACA
>CAMXCT020004460.1:15682-37196 GCA_947184155.2 Cladocopium goreaui
AGCACATGTCCAGGGTTATGCAATGCATCCGGAGACCATCGAGACAAGCTCAACAGTTTTTGCCCTCTGTTTCCACAGAGTGTAAGCCGTTTCAGCATGCCGTGACCAGCACAAGTCCCCTGAACTCCTCGCTTGCTAGGACCAATGAGACTGCCTGTGAGTTTCTGCCTGAAATGCCTGTCCTGCAAGCTAGCGAGGAGCAATGTGCCCATGCCATACTAGATACCGGTGCCAGCCGATGCATCATCGGATCACAGACCCTGAGTTGCCTTTTGCAGCGCCTGCCAAGTGATGTCAAGTCTCACGTGCAGCAGCGACCCAGCCAGATCAAGTTTCGTTTTGGAAACAACCAAACGCTGACCAGCATGTACAAAGTTTTGTTGCCCTTGAGCCATTCATCAGGTGAAAAGGTCTGGCTAGGTGTAGAAGTTGTCAATGGTAGGACGCCGTTTTTATTTTCCAAGCGTGCCTTCAAGCAGTTGGGAGGCATTTTAGACACCAACCAAGACAGATGCACTTTGACCCGTCTGCAAAAGACGATGCATTTGAGCACCAATGCCACCGGTTTGTACCTCATCGACATGGCTGAGTTTTGCCAATCACCGACTCATGAAAACAGCAAGGATAATGTAAGTCGTGAAGTTTTCATTGGGAGTGCCAGTCATGTGGGGGTTAACACATCATGTCATAGGGAGACAATGATTTCCAAGACTGCTATCCAAGCTGTACAGACACGACCGTTTATCATGCAAAAGACACTTGCGAAGCCATCGCATTCCAGCAATTTGCCAGCCCCGTGTGTGACTCTCGACTCCTGTGTTGACCAGCATGTCTTCGAGCCGCGAAGCTGCCATCAACATCCTCAAGGAGACGGCCAACATCATCATGGGCACATTGACCTTGGTTCTGCAGGTTTCCATGAACATGATCGAAGACAAGGACAGCCATCGTCCGGAAGAAGAGGAACAGATGCCCCTGCTGACAAGTCAGCTTCAATCAATGTGCCAAGAGATGATGCGCCAACGTGCCCTACTGCAAAGATTGGCGGAGAGCCAGAATCGAGTGACAAGCCCGGGGATCATGACCCCGCCTCAGATCTCAAGCTTGCCTTTGGAACAACTGTCAATGCCATTGCAAGCAACCCTGAGCGACGAGGAGGAGATCGACGACGCCTTTTCTGTGGGCCATTCCCAAGAATCTGAAGAGTCCCGAGAAGAAGCAGCGCGCAGCCTCCAGCCGTGCGGCAGCCCAACCACCAGCCCTCGAGAACGTGCCAATGCCAATGCCATCCTCTCCGGCCGAAGCTCCGACGCGCCTCACACTGGCAGAATGGGGCCAAAGGAAGATCACGTGGGGCAAGAAGCACCCGGGGCGCACGTATTTTCAGGTGCTGAGCGAGGACATGGGCTACTTCGAATGGAGTCTGTCGCGGTACCGCTCTCTTCCTCCTCATCAGCAAGATTTCGTGGACTTCTGCAGAGCCCAATTGGAGAACGATGCGGCACAGGATCGTGCCATGCTTCTGAATGTGCGCCGGCTTGCCTGAGTCTCGATGCCAATTTAGCAGACATGATTGAGTCTTGTCGTATTGAATGCTCTCGATTTGCCCCTCAAAGAATTGCCAATCAACACCAACGGTCTATTGAGAAATCCCTTGAACAGGCTCAAAATGTGATAGATGAAATCTATACATCCGCTCCTTCAAGTGCCATCCCTAAGAAAAGATTGGTTGTCCTAGAAGTGTATGCTGGTGAGACAAGTCCAATCACCGAAAGTCTGCGTGCGCTGGGTGTGGATGCCTACAGGTTCACCAAACGCGATGGTGACTTGTCAACTCCAGCAGGCCGACGAACCTTGTGGAGTTTGATTGACAGAATTGAACCTGACCATATTTTTGTTGCACCAGAATGTGGGCCTTGGAGTGGCTGGAATAGGTTCAATGCCCAGAGAAGCGTGAGACTCTGGGATCATGTTCATGCAAGACAAGCTGCCGAAAGGGTTCACATCCAGCTGTGTGCTCAACTGTGTACCTATCAAACGAAAAGAAATAGGCACTTCCACCTTGAACAGCCTGTTGGATCGTCTATGATATCCACTAATGAGTTTAGACCCATCGAACAACAAACCAACCGAGTATGTTTTGACATGTGTGCTTTCGGACTCAAGTTGCCCAAAACATCAAAGTTTATCCGTAAACGTAGCCAGCTATGGACGACGTCAGATGTGATGCTGCGTCAGCTTGCCAACCATGATTGTCCGGGCAACCATGTACACACCCAGATTGCTGGTTCCGTGCACCATGATGGAAAACCATCCCTGTGTCAAGCTTCTGTGCCACTTACTGTCATGGATTCGCCGAGACATGTGCCAAGCTTTTGTGTGAGGACCACTCAAACATGTGTCAAACTAGTTTTGTTCATGAAGATGAACCACCAACCAAGAGGTTTCGTTTTGATCCGGAAAACGGTAAACGACGCAGAGTGAGCTCCTCTGTTCCCGCTGATGCGATTGGGGATCAACCAAATGCCCCTGTCGATGGCACCATTGTTGCGAGTGAATCCCTTTGGCATGAAGCGTGTCGGATGGCCAATCGACTAGCTCCTCGAGTTGGAAATCACAAATATGAAGCCGACAGTGATCTTGGAGAACTTGTGCAACAACTTGTGGATGATAATTTCAAAGTCAGATGTGTTTTTATTTGTCGAGGTACAGATCGTTTTCAGGTTCCTGTGTCTGCTCCACCGTCACACGAATCCCCATGGTGTCAGACCCTTTGCGTCCACCGTAGAGATGGCACATTACGTGACCTAGGCATTCGGAATTGGCATGCGTTAACCCGAGCTCAAAGAGTCACCAAGACCATTCCCAGCCGTTTGACACTGACCGTTTTCGGTAACTACAAAGAAGCTGAAAGCCATGATGAGCCATCTTCACCGAATGCCGAAGATCCCATGGTTCCAAGTGATACCAACTCTCGAGTGCCAGCAGTTGATTCTTTTGCAAAGGTTCCTGATCCGAAGACCGTATGTGAAGGGTGGGCTCCACCACCAACTCCGTTGCATGGCCCCTGTTTTCGTGCGTTGGCAAGTGATGAGAAACAGCAATTGGTGAAACTGCATAAGAACCTTGGTCATCCTGACCCAATGGTTTTGTCAGCGCACTTGAAAGCACAAGGTGCCACCGAGCATATCATCCGTGCTGCCCAGGATTTTGTATGCGATGCATGTGTTGAAACCCAGAAGCCACACCATCAACGACCTGCAAAGCTCCATCCGCCAAGAGAGTTCAATGATGTATTGGGTATTGATGGATTTTTCTGGAAAGGGAAGGGCAACTTTCAGTGTTATGTGTTGCACATATATGATGAGGCCTCGGGTTTTCACCTTGCCAAACGTCTTGATGGCCGCAATTTGGATCATGCCATACCGGCATTTCAGAATCTGTGGCTAACATGGGCCGGAGCTCCTCGACATATGTACCTTGATCCCGCAGGCGAATTCAGGGCAGATAGATGGTTAGATTATCTTCAAACAATCAACACCAGTGTTTTCATGTCTGCGGATGCCTGGCAGCGAGGTAGAATTGAACGTCATGGATCAATCCTCAAAGATATGCTCCATCGTTTTGACACGGATCAAAGGATCGAAAACATAGGCCAATTTGATGAAATCCTGAGTTTATGTTGCCAGGCCAAGAATGCTCTCTCTAAGAACCATGGTTATTCACCTGAGCAGTTTGTTTTAGGAAAGGCCACAGACTTGCCGGGATCCCTGACATCAGACGAATCAACGGTTGCTCACTCATTGGCTTTAGGTAGTGACCTTGAAAGCGAAAGGTTCCGCACCCTTTTAGAAAGACGAACACGGGCTCGCCAAGCTTTTATCCTTTCAGACAATGCAGAAGCCATTCGAAGAGCAACCTTGAGACAATCCCGACCAATGCGAGGTCCTTTTCAACCTGGACAACTTGTGTTGTACTGGACGAAACGAAGCATTCCCAATCGAAGTGATGTAGGACGCTGGCATGGTCCAGCTCGAGTCATTGTTCAAGAAGGAAATTCAATTGTGTGGTTGTCCCATGCCAACCGTTTGATTCGCCGCCCTCCAGAGAACATTCGACCTGCATCACTCCGTGAGTGGAATACGTGGAGCGACCACCTGCCGGAAGTCCGAGATCTGCCGCAAAATATGCCTGTTCCACAAATAGTCCCAGATGAATCTCAAGAAAATGATGCCGTGAATGATGAATATTCACCAAGTCTTGCACCGGACCCTCAACAGCCTGTTCCACCTGACGAACAACCTGAAGGAGAAGCATCCCATCCACCTACTGTAGGATCAGGCGAGACCACTCCAACTGCAGAATCCGATAATGATGATAACCCCCCTAATGAAGATAACCCCGAAGAGAGTTTCCTACTCCAAGCCACCAATATTTTCGAACAGAGCAATTCCTCAAATGCAGATCAAGATGAACTCATGATGTTCGACACTTTCTATTCTGCAGGATGTCCAACAGAAACTGTGTGTTTAGCTGAAGACGGGATGCCGTTCATTGACAATCCTCTTGATTGCAGCACTGAAGAATGTTTTGTCCTTGACATTCCCTTAAAGTCGGCAGACCTGACAGCGTGGAGCCAAGAATCCAATCCGTCAGACATGGCTTGTATAGCTGCGGCTAGTCAACGTGCAAGATCGGAGGTTCAAGTGAAATACCTCTCCGATAGCGATCGAAAGCTGTTCGATATTGCCAAGGACAATGAACTTTCATGTTGGATTTCCACAAATGCCTTAAGACCTATTCTCCGAAAATCCCTTAATCCCGAACAAATCTTGAAGTCACGTTGGGTATTAACCTGGAAAAACGTTGAAGCTGATCAAGACAAGCCTTCCCACAAAAAGGCGAAAGCTCGCCTAGTAGTGTTAGGCTATCAAGATCCCCAACTAACTTCAGTGGCCCGCGACAGTCCCACTTTGACCAAAGAAGGACAGAATACCATCCTCCAACTAATTTCTTCCCAACAGTGGGAATTGACCAGCTTCGATATCAAAACGGCCTTCTTGAGAGGCAAAGCGGATGAGAAGAATCCCTTAGCTATGGAGCCACCTGTGGAACTTCGACAAAAACTTCGAATGTCCCCTGAGCAGGTATGTGCCTTAGTAGGTAATGCTTATGGCCGAGTTGATGCTCCACTGCTGTTTTACAAAGAACTCACTCACCAACTCAAAGCTTTGAATTTCAGAGTTCATCCTCTGGAACCCTGTGTGTTTTTGCTGGAATCCGGCAGTGGCAACCAGCGCAAGCTTCATGGGGCCATAGGTATTCATGTGGATGATGGAGTAGGCGGAGGGGACCAATATTTCCAACAACAACTTGTTGCCCTTTCCAAAGTCTTGCCTTTTGGAAGCCATAAGCACCGCAAATTTACCTTTACAGGTATTGAACTTGAACAACTTCCCGACTTCAGCATTCGTGCTTCTCAGGCAGATTACATCCATCGCATCATGGCCATAGATGTTCCCAAGATTCGTCGTGAACAACCCAATAGTCCAACTACCGAATCAGAAAAAACAAAACTTCGTGGTTTAGTAGGAAGCCTACAGTATGCAGTGACTCATACGCGCCCTGACATCGCTTCCAAATTGGGTGAAGTCCAAACTGACATGGCTAATCCCACTATTCAGACATTACTATCATGTAATAAGGTACTCCGCGAAGCCCAAGAGCACTCTGATGTCCAAATCTATTTCCGCAGTATTCCACCCGATCAATTGACTCATGTTTCCTTTGGTGATGCATCGTTTGCAAGTCCTAAGCAGCTTTCATCTTTTCAGGGTACCCTCATATGTGCCACCACATCCAAGCTTCATGAAAATGTTGATGCTCCCCTATCCCCTTTAAGTTGGTCCTCCAAAAAGATATCTCGAGTTGTAAGATCTACTTTATCTGCTGAAGCCTACTCCATGTCTCGGAGTGTAGATCGTTTGGGATTGCTGCGTTTGCTGTGGGGCGTCATGGTGATACCCCAATTTCCGTGGCAAATGCCGTCAAAGGCCTATGCCCAATTGCCTATGGGTATCATTACCACAGATTGCCGAAGCTTGTACGACTTGGTGAGTCGCACTGCCATGCCCCAATGTGAAGAATATAGGACCACCCTTGAAGTACTTTTGATTCGTGAGCAGTGTCAAGATAACTGTGTTTTTCGCTGGATCCCAACCACCATCATGCTTGCCGATGCCCTGACAAAACCCATGGATCCTTCCCTGTTAAGATTAGTGCTCCAAACAGGGATCTTTTGCCTGTATGATGAGTCTTCCATCCTGCGACAGAACGCCAACCGCCGATTAGCCGTGTCCTGGCTTTCCGATAAATCCCAGGGCAATAATTCTTTTAGGGGAGCAATGCAATAATTCTTTTAGGGGAGTGTGAAACTGACATGTCTTGCCCGGATCCTTGCATTGCTTCCACACTATATGGCAGTGAAACCCACCGTAGGCACCCTTGCTCGAAGCTAGGGAAGGTGGGCGGGACTTTTGCACTTGGGAGTGCATACGGTCAAAAGGTGCCATAGGCCTGGCGGCCTCGCTGTGCGGCTTGGTGGTGGGACCATCTACTTGGTTGACATTATCTTCTATCAGTAGGATCTGATTCCATTTGGCTAGGTGGCCTACATCCAGTTTTCCATTGGTTGGACCAATCCTCTGCTACCAGTGTGGGAGGGTCGAGTAAGATTGGCATAGAATCACAAGAATGCCGTCTCTCTCTCTCTCTCTGAATTTGTACTAATACAGTATATGTATGTATATGTATATAATAATGTATCTGTACTTACGAGGACTTCATGAGTTGCATGATGGTGTGGAAGCAAAACATCGACCTGTTGACTCAATCAAACCTTGCTCCCAACTGAAACCCCGGAGCCTGTGTTGATGAGGTAAGCAGTTGGCTTCATCAGCTTCAGTGTGTCCTCCAAGACTCAGCTGAAGAGGATGATCCGTTTTGGTCCCCAAGTACCAACATTGACTGCCTCAAGAGACTGATTTGCACCAATGCTCCTTGTTGATCAAGTGCTTGGTGTCCGCATTCAAAGGGCAGTGCAAGCTGATGAAGTCACCTGGTGCACTACAGCTGCCATGTAGATAGTCCAAGTATGTCCAAGTTACATCTATGTCAGATTTGTTCAAGTCGTAGAGTTCCTGGGTGCAGCCAATCGACTTGTCCGCAGCAGCTCCTTCGTGTATCAAATGCACCAAATCTCGCAGCTGATCTGGAGGGTTCGGGGGGGTTTTTGCTCCCCCAGACCATGCTGGCAGTGGTGCAAGTGGCATTCCCACCAATTGTGCATGTCGTAACAAGATACTTGTCTCCCAAACCTTGCATTTCACAAATCTGGAAATGTGGTCATCCGAAATATCAGATCCTTTCTCTCCGTTGGGTCCCCTGCTCCTCCAGAGGTAGCGCATTGGGCTTTGGGCTTCGACTTGTAATGACAACCTGGCCCGGAACGGAGACATATCCTTTAGCTCCAAGGCCTCTGCATGGATGGTCAAAGATGGCTACCTAAGTACATAAGCATACAGAAACTATCATAAACCAATAAGAAAAACAACTGCGATTTTTCTGAGAAACTTTCTGCCAGAGCCATTTCAACACGCCTGCCGCCATTTAAATCAACAAGCCCCACCTTCATGCCAATCGCCTCTGCAAGAGCTGCCACCTGATCTGGGATGATCTGGGGATATCATCAGAGGCCGGTCGCCAACAACTTCTCTTTTCTGATCGGCCTTGCTGCCGATGCCACCACTGCCACCAATCAGTCCCAGAACCTTTCCCTGAAGTTCGAAATGGGGAACCTCCAGGACAGCGCACGGTGAATCAAAAGAACATTCTGATCTTGGCAAATGAACAAACAGTTCACAGTGTGTTGATGCCTGGAGCGATTTGGTGAAGTTGTCCCGATTGCCTTTCCTTGGTACTCTAACCACTGATGTGAGCTTCTTCACATGAACATCATGAACAGAAGCGCATGTCAAATCATACTCAGTGCTGCAAAAATGTGACTCTGCTCCAGGTATCCAATCTCTTTGTTGCAAGTGCTACCAGCTGAAACCATTTAGATAATGAATGCACACTACTGCACATCCAAGCATCTGAAGCATACCTGGCAGGTCATCCAGCTGAGGAAGCTGCGATCTAATTTGGGTGTGTTTGGTTTGATATTTTCTGCAATGTTTTTTGTAATTCCTCCAAACGGGAGGGCTGTTGGAAGAGCCTTTACAGAGACAAAAAAACCGAATTGGTGATTAGAATTGATCAGTACCAGAGATAAGTTTACAATATCATGAGTATCACCATCATTATAATGTATATATATATTAATATATAATATATAATATATAATATATAATATATAATATATAATATATAATATATAATATATAATGTATAATGTATAACATATAACATAGAAGATATAACATATAACATATAATATATAATATATAATACATAATACATAATATATAATATATAATACATAATACATAATACATAATACATAATATATAATATATAATATATAATACAAAATACATAATACATAATGTATAATATAATATATAATATATAATATATAATATATAATATATAATATATAATATATAATATATAATGTATAATGTATAATGTATAATATATTATATCATATTATGTTATAATATGTTATATTATGTTATGTTATATTATGTTATATTATACTATATTATATTATATTATAGTGTATTGTATTTATTATTAGAGGTACTGCATGTTGATTCTTATTACAGCATATTACAGCAATATATACTAAGCATCGATTATACCAGATTATACTAATATATTCACCAGATATCACCAGATCAAAGGCGACGGCACTCCTCAAGTCCTCAAGGAGCCACCTCTGACAATTGCTGACCACCCTCGAAGCAACGCATCTGTTATCTATGTGCCTAAGAAACATCAAAAAACTATGTTGCTATGTTGCTTCTTGTATTCATGCCTCTATTCTGGAAACAAGTGTGGTGAGCCGATCAATCCATATCAACCCTCAAACAAAATATGATCACATCCCATTGCGATTCGATTTCCGCTCACTCCCCATCAGACTTTTGCGGAGCCAAGATGCGCATCTGGGGGACCAAGGAGCAAGAGAAATTCCTTGGCGTCCACGATGACAGATTGTTTAATAAACTCCTTTCTCTGGATGGCACGCATTTACATGTGTCAAATTTCCCGCATCCCGTGCTTCAAGCGCAGAGCTTCGGTGCGGATTTCAAGATGCGCGTGGCATCCATCATAAATGTTGCAGATTAATGCAGTGTATGTTGCATGTAGTGCACAATATGACAAATGAGAGTTGGAACCAGATTCCAGGTTCACAAAGCAACCTCTTTCAGCCTAGTTGCAGAATCAGCGTAAGAACCAGGTGTGCAACGGCATCGCTGCTGTACCTCAGTCTGACCAAAGGGCTTGACTCAGTGTCTGTGTGTGTAGGAGCTTGTTGATCTGCACCCAACAACTGATTGAGATCCCTGCGCAGGGCAGTTGCAAACCATGACACCCTTCTCCTCATACAAGCTTCGGCCAATTTTTTGCCAGGGAGTCAGACTTGAAAATTTTGAAAGTGATGCGAGCTTGCTTGCTTAGACTGGGCTTTCTTCGTGCAGTGGCAAATCAAAACCAAGAAAATCTCCAGAACGCACGAACATGGATTTCTACTGCTGCTCGAAAAGAGCCTTCAGAGACTTCAGTAAGGTTCCAAAGTATCTGCCATCTGGAATATTGAGCCCTCAAATGAGCAGCTTTCAACTTTCAAAACCCTCTGTCGTCCTTTATACCGCTTTATACATATAATTATCCGCCGACCCCGGCCTTCGCCAAGGCCGGGGCGACGCCTGGGACCACCGCAGGTGTGGAACTTGTCCTGTCGGACCACCCTCCAAAACCCTCCAAACCCTCCAAAACCCTCCAAACCCTCTGGGCGCTCTCCAAAACCGTCCAAACCCTCCAAACACCTTGTCCAGCAGGCACCCCAGGGCCAAGGCCACTTCCCCAACAGGCACCCCAGGGCCAAGGCCACAGCAATGGCTTTCTATGGGCTTTCAAAGCTGCCGTTTGCCCGCTTGCAAACGCTCCAAACCTTCCAAAACCTTCCAAACCCTCCAAACCCTCCAAAACATTCCAAACCCTCCAAACACCGTCCCCAGCAGGCACCCCAGGGCCAAGGCCACAGCAATGGCTTTCTATTGGCTTTCAAAGCTGCCGTTTGCCAGCCCGCGAACGCTCCAAAACTTTGCAAACCCTCCAAACACCCTCCAAAACCTTCCAAACCATCCAAACACCCTCCAAAACCATCCAAACCCTCCAAAACCCTCCAAACCCTCCAAACACCTTCCCCAACAGGCACCCCAGGGCCAAGGCCACTTCTCAAACAAGCACCCCAGGGCCAAGGCCACAGCAATGGCTTTCTATTGGCTTTCAAAGCTGCCGTTTGCCAGCCCGCAAACACTCCAAACGCTCCAAAACCATCCAAATGCTCCAAAACCCTCCAAACCCTCCAAACACCCTCCAAAACCCTCCAAACCCTCCAAACCCTCCAAAACCCTCCACCAAAACCGTCCAAACCCTCCAAACACCTTGTCCAGCAGGCACCCCAGGGCCACTCCAAAACCCTCCAAACCCTCCGGGCGCTCTCCAAAACCGTCCAAACCCTCCAAACACCTTTTCCAGCAGGCACCCCAGGGCCAAGGCCACTTCCCCAACAGGCACCCCAGGGCCAAGGCCACAGCAATGGCTTTCTATGGGCTTTCCAAGCTGCCGTTTGCCCGCCTGCAAACGCTCCAAACCTCCAAAACTTTCCAAACCCTCCAAACCCTCCAAAACCTTCCAAACCCTCCAAACACCGTCCCCAGCAGGCACCCCAGGGCCAAGGCCACTTCCCGAACAGGCACCCCAGGGCCAAGGCCACAGCAATGGCTTTCTATGGGCTTTCAAAGCTGCCGTTTGCCAGCCCGCAAACACTCCAAACCCTCCAAAACCCTCCAAACGCTCCAAAATCCTCCAAACCCTCCAAACCCTCCAAAACCTTCCAAACCCTCAACCCCCTTCAAAACCCTCCAAACCCTCCAAAACCCTCCAAACCCTCCAAACACCTTCCCCAACAGGCACCCCAGGGCCAAGGCCACTTCTCAATCAGGCACCCCAGGGCCAAGGCCACAGCAATGGCTTTCTATTGGCTTTCAAAGCTGCCGTCCAAACGCTCCAAAACCCTCCAAACCCTCCAAACACCCTCCAAAACCCCCAAACCCTCCAAACCCTCCAAAACCCTCCAAAACCCTCCAAAACCCTCCAAACCCTCCGGGCGCTCTCCAAAACCGTCCAAACCCTCCAAACACCTTGTCCAGCAGGCACCCCAGGGCCACTCCAAAACCCTCCAAACCCTCCGGGCGCTCTCCAAAACCAACCAAACCCTCCAAACACCTTGTCCAGCAGGCACCCCAGGGCCAAGGCCACTTCCCCAACAGGCACCCCAGGGCCAAGGCAACAGCAATGGCTTTCTATGGGCTTTCAAAGCTGCCGTTTGCCCGCCTACAAACGCTCCAAACTGCCAAAACTTTCCAAACCCTCCAAACCCTCCAAAACCTTCCAAACCCTCCAAACACCGTCCCCACCAGCACCCCAGGGCCAAGGCCACTTCCCGAACAGGCACCCCAGGGCCAAGGCCACAGCAATGGCTTTCTATGGGCTTTCAAAGCTGCCGTTTGCCAGCCCGCAAACACTCCAAACCCTCCAAAACCATCCAAACGCTCCAAACGCTCCAAAATCCTCCAAACCCTCCAAACACCCTCCAAAACCCTCCAAACCCTCCAAACCCTCCAAAACCTTCCAAACCCTCAACCCCCTTCAAAACCCTCCAAACCCTCCAAAACCCTGCAAACCCTCCAAACACCTTCCCCAACAGGCACTCCAGGGCCAAGGCCACTTCTCAATCAGGCACCCCAGGGCCAAGGCCACAGCAATGGCTTTCTATTGGCTTTCAAAGCTGCCGTTTGCCAGCCCGCAAACACTCCAAACGCTCCAAAACCTCCAAACGCTCCAAAACCCTCCAAACACTCCAAACACCCTCCAAAACCATCCAAACCCTCCAAACCCTCCAAAACCCTCCAAACCCTCCGGGCGCTCTCCAAAACCGTCCAAACCCTCCAAACACCTTCAGCCACCCCAGGGCCAAGGCCACTTCCCCAACAGGCACCCCAGGGCCAAGGCCACAGCAATGGCTTTCTATAGGCTTTCAAACTGCCAAAACCTTCCAAACCCTCCAAACCCTCCAAAACCTTCCAAACCCTCCAAACATTGTCCCCAGCAGGCACCCCAGGGTCAAGGCCACTTCCCGAACAGGCACCCCAGGGCCAAGGCCACAGCAATGGCTTTCTATTGGCTTTCAAAGCTGCCGTTTTGCCGTTTGCCAGCCCGCAAACACTCCAAACCCTCCAAAACCCTCCAAACGCTCCAAAATCCTCCAAACCCTCCAAACACCCTCCAAAACCCTCCAAACCCTCCAAACCCTCCAAAACCTTCCAAACCCTCAACCCCCTTCAAAACCCTCCAAACCCTCCAAAACCCTCCAAACACCTTCCCCAACAGCCCGCAAACACTCCAAACGCTCCAAAACCCTCCAAACGCTCCAAAACCTTCCAAACACTCCAAACACCCTCCAAAACCCTCCAAACCCTCCAAACCCTCCAAAACCCTCCAAACCCTCCGGGCGCTCTCCAAAACCGTCCAAACGCTCCAAACACCTTGTCCAGCAGGTACCCCAGGGCCAAGGCCACTTCCCCAACAGGCACCCCAGGGCCAAGGCCACAGCAATGGCTTTCTATGGGCTTTCAAAGCTGCCGTTTGCCCGCCTGCAAACGCTCCAAACTGCCAAAACCTTCCAAACCCTCCAAACCCTCCAAAACCTTCCAAACCTTCCAAACACCGTCCCCAGCAGGCACCCCAGGGCCAAGGCCACTTCCCGAACAGGCACCCCAGGGCCAAGGCCACAGCAATGGCTTTCTATGGGCTTTCAAAGCTGCCGTTTGCCAGCCCGCAAACACTCCAAACCCTCCAAAACCCTCCAAACGCTCCAAAATCCTCCAAACCCTCCAAACACCCTCCAAAACCCTCCAAACCCTCCAAACCCTCCAAACCTTCCAAACCCTCAGCCCCCTTCAAAACCCTCCAAACCCTCCAAAACCCTCCAAACCCTCCAAACACCTTCCCCAACAGGCACCCCAGGGCCAAGGCCACTTCTCAATCAGGCACCCCAGGGCCAAGGCCACAGCAATGGCTTTCTATTGGCTTTCAAAGCTGCCGTTTGCCAGCCCGCAAACACTCCAAACGCTCCAAAACCTCCAAACGCTCCAAAACCCTCCAAACCCTCCAAACACCCTCCAAAACCCCCAAACCCTCCAAACCCTCCAAAACCCTCCAAACCCTCCGGGCGCTCTCCAAAACCGTCCAAACCCTCCAAACACCTTGTCCAGCAGGCACCCCAGGGCCACTCCAAAACCCTCCATAGCAGACACCCTCCAAAACCCTCCACACCCATTGGGTGTGGTAGCGAAGGGAATTTGACCATGCCGACGACCCCAAGGCGCATTGCGATCGCCGCCGCTTGCGTTCGGCCCATAAGGTGCAGTGGGATGGCAGTCGCTGGACACCGTAAACTTATCAATGGGATAGTGGGAATTCCTAATCTTCACTGTGGATCCCTCCAAATGTGGATTATTTATGTGAGTTGGATTATATGGATTATACAATATGTGGTTTGTACATTATGTGAATTATATATGTGGATTATATATGTAGACGATATCTGGTTTATATAATATGCCGATTATATATGATGATATCTGGGGTTATATGTGGATTATATATGGGAACATATGTGCGGTGTATCTACGATTATGTATCGCCTAAGTGCAAAACCCTTTTTTTCATTACGTTACCCCACAAACTCACAAAAGGACTAAAACATGGGGTTACAATGACAGTCCTAAAAACGGAGGGTCCTTGACACTCAAGGTATATATCAATCCATCCGTCTTTCTTCCTATGCCACTATCTATCTATCCAACAATCGATCTATCCATCTGTTTATCCAACTGTCTATCTACCTATCTGTCATCTATCTCTCTCTCTCTCTCTCCCTCTCTCTCTCTCTCTCTCTCTGTCCCTCTATCTATCCATCTGTCCAACAATCGATCTATCCACCTGTTTATCTAACTGTCTATCTACCTATCTATCAATCTATCTCTCTCTCTCTCTATCCCTCTATCTATCCATCGATCTATCTCTCTCTCCCTCTATCTATATATCTATCTATCTATCTATCCATCCATCCATCCATCCATCCATCCATCCATCCATCCATCCATCCATCCATCCATCCATCCATCCATCCATCCATCCATCCATCCATCCATCCATCCATCCATCCATCCATCCATCCATCCATCCATCCATCTCTCCCTCTCCCTCTCTGTCTCTCTCTCTCTCTCTCCCCACAGTGCCCCCCAAATAGAGGGGGGTCGGCGGCACCTGGGCGCTAGCCCATTCTATAATATATAGGATTTCTCATAATAGATTGTTGTGATTGTGATTGCGATAAATCCTAATATGTGGGATAATATAATTCCCTACAATAATCAACCAACAGGAGTTTGAACACTGCCTGAATGAGTACTTACAAAATACCCACATGACTCAACGAGACAGGCCCATTCAATGCACAAATGTCATGTGCCAATACTATACGTACATGACTTCAGGAGATACACACACACGCACACACACACATACACACAAACAGACTGATACACCACAAATTCGCTGAGCTACATGTGAACGCCTGATGCGAATGTGTGGTTAGCATTGGTTAGTCACAGTTAGCTGCGAGCTTTAGCACGGCCCCGGAGCCTTCGCTGCAGCCAAATCCACATTGTTGAAGCCGGTGCCGGCCTTCATCCAGGGAGATGGTGCCGAGGGAACAGGGTTGCTATGACAGTGTTGTCCAACAAGTCAGTTTCGAAGTATTTCGAAGTCGTATTCCAAACCGTTAAACCATGTTAAACCGTTAAATCTACTAACAAATCCACTTTGCTTGATGGAACATTATGGACGAATGAAAGGACTACTATTACCCGGGAGCATCGTTTATCCTCAATAAATGTAAGACCTGCAGAAAAGATCAGAAAAGCCATGGCTCGAAACTTACTTGATGAGGTGAAACAAATTCATGCCTAAAAGAAAGTCCGTTCATTTCATTCAGTCGTAGCGTATTGCATTCTATTTCATCATGACGTCACGACACGGGACATGGCAGGTCGTGGCATACCGTTACTATTGTTCGCTCTTCTTTTTCTGTAATACATCAGCACATCCAATGATGTCACGTTCGTGTTTTCAGTATGGACAACTTTGCGATCGATATTGCGGACATGCTCTTTCAATCGCAGCATCATCAGGCAGTGAAATTAACGCAATCCGCGCCACCGTGCCTCCTGGATTAGACGAACTGAAGGAGGAAACTTTGCAATGATGTGGCCCGGGACTGGAATCTCCTGGGATATCTGGTTAAACGATGTTAAACGGTTAAGTGGTGCAAGATGGATGGCATACTGCTTGGAATATAGAGCAAGAAGTGTCAGCGCATGCTTTGCCACAGAGGTAATTACTGAGTCTGGACACGGCCATCAAAGACCCTTCATATCATGTCCTTGGAGATGACGATATCCTGACCTTGCCTCGGAAAAGGAAAGTCAAACAAACCAAGTATCGGGTGTCAAGGATCCGTTTTTTTTCACGCAAATCTTCCGAGAATGCACTTCATATTGCTTCACAGTCATTGCAGTGAGGCAAACAAATGACACACACAAAAAAAAAGAATAACTTCAAACAAATGAAACCATCAACACTGCATCCTGAGTACCGGCGATATTCGTGTTTGACAATCTGTCAAGCACAAACTCTTGCTTTCTAAGCGGCACTCTCTCGATAATCTCTTCTGGTGTTGCATCAGACTCATAACGAGTCACGTCCTCAGTTTTCACTTCCTCCTTCGAATGATTTCGATAGCAAAATCGGCTTCAAAAGAAAAGAAATCAGGAGGTGGGACACAATTTGATGCTGATCTCTCTCATATATGCGATCCAAATTCTTCAACAACATGTTCCAAACATCAGATCTCACAGACCCTATTTCAAGATGTTTCAAGCACTGCTTTTGATCATTTTTGTTCACAGTGTCTGCAATGGCTGAGAGCTTCGAAAGATCCAGCTTGTGATCAAAGTCCAGTCTCTCTGCATTGATCAGCACCACCTACCGAGAAACAAGAAGAAAATATCAGAAACAGCTTGCACAGCCGGAAAGTTCAGCGTTGTGAGCACTTCCAACCTCCAGCCCTTACGACAGGCTCCGACTGGCTCCGACTGGAAATTTCCGCACCTTGGCCTTTTTGTCTGCAGAATAGCCTGATTGCAAGGTGCGGGTATGGAACTCTCCCCCAGTGCAAGGCTATGGAACCATTGCGCTCTGAACTTCTTGCTCAAGCCTCCAGACATAGTCCCCTCTCCAAATCGTCTCCTGTCTGGTCATGGTAAAATCACGAGAATAAAAAAACATGTCACCCGCTTTCACATCTTTCACTGAAATTTCTCGAAACTTCTCAATTGCTAGAATCGGCGCATTACCTTGTCTTCCTCAAGAATGTCTGTGAAGGTGGCAGCCCATACTGCGGCTTTGTCTTTCAACCCTAGTCTAATACAATCTTGAGTGTCGAAGCTTCTTTGCCAGAAAAAGAAATCACCTGCATGCCTACCCAAACAACTTTGTCCCTGTTTCTGCGCCCTGCTCTGAGGAACCCGGCGAAGCTCAAGGGGCAAGGATTCAATTTGTCTATGTCAAGGGAATCCAATCTCTGATTGTGGCTGTCTAGTTGAATCAAATTTCATGTGTCGAGTCTGACAAAATGACATTCAAAAAGCATATTCGGCTATTGCAAGCTTCCTGCAAATCAATTTGAAAGGAAAGGGTGCAACTTCTCAATGACATGTGTCTTCCAGTACATTCTTGATCTAGCTTGATCCGTGGTAAGAATGTACAGTAGCTTCAACATCAACCAGCCTATTATCAAGATTATAAAAGCTTGGAAATTTCATGAAACTTCATGTCTTTTATGATCTTTTGCATGTGCCATTGACAATTTCAGCTTCATCTGAGCTAGTGGCAGCGGCATGGCCATGATGCCATGAGTACAAAAGGATACAAAAGGCCAGTAGGGAAACTGTTTGTAAAAAAATGCATGTTGGATCCAAAGTTTATCAAAGATCATCAAAGTACTCTACTTTTGGCGTCCAGTGAATGCCCAATGAAATGCTATCAAGTTTCCTCAACTTTAGAATCTTTAGAAGTCCAGCAATCAGACAGGTGTGCGGTGTGCGCAGGAAAAACATCTCGAAACTTGATATGGCTCTTCAGCTTCCAAGATGACCCATTCACTCCCACCCCTCCCCAAGCAGTGCAACTTTGCCTCTTCCTTCTCGTTGATGGCCACCTGGTGCTTTTCAAGCTATGACATATGGGTGGAACATTGAAAATTGCGGCAAGCCAAGGGATTCCAAAAAAGACACACAACTCCGACTGCTGTGTTGATATGAAATGCACTATAGATGGTTTGCACCGAAGATGGAGTTTGTTCTTTCTTACTCAGATTACTAGATTACTCACCACTGGTAGTCCCACTCTTGTTTCAATCAGGTGTCCCAATCACTGGCCACATGCCAGCACTCAGCAGCTTTTTGGGACTTGCGGACTTCAGCTGGGCATTTGTAGTGTCAAAATAACTGCTGCCACTGCGGCCACTACAAAAGCACTCCTCATGAAGATGCCTTTCAATGGGTAAGCGGGTTTACACCCAAAAGTCCCTTCGGAAATTTGGAATTTTTGGAATATGAGAATCTTATACAATCTTTACTTTGGGCTGTATTCTTGAACTCCTAGGTTCAAGAGGTACGTCCCCCGTGGCAGTGGATGCGTTGGATCTGGCAACTTGGGGTCAACCCAAGCACCGAGGCAACACAACGACTCAATGTCCAATGTTGCGAAGTCCACAACATATACAACATTGCAACTCGTCTTGGCTTGTGCTAGGGAAAGGAAAACCACGTAGCCACTTTGCCACTCAAACTCCCCATGAAGAAGGGACGGAATACGTTTGACCAATCTGTCTGAATTCAGTCCTGTACAAATCACCTTTGGGATAGGAGCCTCCAACTCATGCTAGTGCACGTTGGAACCACGTTGGATTGGACTTTGGCTCCTATTCACCAGGCTAACAATGCTAACAGTACTAGAGCTTAGCAGAGCTACACAAACGGCATCAGCGAAGCAGCTCACAGCCCATATCTTAAAGTTAGGTCCAGTCACACCAACGAAGGCTCGGTCGAGCCTAAGGCCTAGGAAAACTGAACCCCACCTGAGCAAATTTGCTCACAGTGCCTCTGTCAATACCCTCACATCGTTCACATCGTTCACATCGACTCAAGCAGGCCACTAGAATTCACTAGAAGTGCCAGCCAAGCCCGTTTTGAAACAGGACGATTCTAGGGTATCCTAAGACTCAGGCATCCCTAGGCTGCTCAGGCATCTGACTCTTTACATAGAATCTTTACTTTGGGCTGTATTCTTGAACTCCTAGGTTCAAGAGGTACGTCCCCCGTGGCAGTGGATGCGTTGGATCTGGCAACTTGGGGTCAACCCAAGCACCGAGGCAACACAACGACTCAATGTCCAATGTTGCGAAGTCCACAACATATACAACATTGCAACTCGTCTTGGCTTGTGCTAGGGAAAGGAAAACCACGTAGCCACTTTGCCACTCAAACTCCCCATGAAGAAGGGACGGAATACGTTTGACCAATCTGTCTGAACTCAGTCCTGTACAAATCACCTTTGGGATAGGAGCCTCCAACTCATGCTAGTGCACGTTGGAACCACGTTGGATTGGATTTTGGCTCCTATTCACCAGGCTAACAATGCTAACAGTACTAGAGCTTAGCAGAGCTACACAAACGGCATCAGCGAAGCAGCTCACAGCCCATATCTTAAAGTTAGGTCCAGTCACACCAACGAAGGCTCGGTCGAGCCTAAGGCCTAGGAAAACTGAACCCCACCTGAGCAAATTTGCTCACAGTGCCTCTGTCAATACCCTCACATCGTTCACATCGTTCACATCGACTCAAGCAGGCCACTAGAATTCACTAGAAGTGCCAGCCAAGCCCGTTTTGAAACAGGACGATTCTAGGGTATCCTAAGACTCAGGCATCCCTAGGCTGCTCAGGCATCTGACTCTTTACATCTTCCACTTGCACAGCCACCCGTTGCACTTGGCGCTGAATTGGTTGGATTTCATCTGCAGACATGATGGTCCTGGCAAATGCATATGTGGAGGAAAATCGGTACGTCGGGTAAGCCACTAGCAGTGGCAAAAAACTTTCGAAATGGCCAAATCCATGCCTACAGAAAGATCATGCCGAATCATGCCAGTCAAAAGTGACCGTTGATGGCAAATGTGCTAACATTGACCTTTTCATGCCCGCCCAAAGGCTCCTTGTGCGCAGTCGGGCCAGCAGGTGCCCACTGGGGGGCTCAAGGTTCAACGCACGGAGGCTTACGGATTTCGATGGCATGTCTGGCATGTTTGCAACGAAGTGCAAGTGGATCTTTGTCTTGAGCCAAGAGGTCTTTGCAAGCGGCAGGATCGGACAACTTTTGCTCCCTCGAGACTGCCTGGAGGAGGGAGCCTTGAGACTATCAGTATCATCCGGTCATGCACATGTTTCATGACAATCTGTCATGCATTTGACATGCATTGATTGCTGCATGTCACACACCGGTCTGTCATGGTCTGGCTAGCTTGTCGCAATCACAAGCAGCCGAGAACGTAGACCATCCCTGCTCAAGCCTGGTGAACAACATCGCAAAGGATTCCGATGAGCATGTTGAGCACCTGCAAAGTCATCAAGGCAGTGCCTTTCCGCAATGACGAAAGAACTCTGCAACTCTGAAATATTGCCTTCCCAGCCAAATTGTGTCAAATTCCTGTCTCTTGTGGGTGTCTTTCAGGATACAATTTCCTGTTTCGCCGCGTATTTGCATGATTCTACTTCTGCAGTTCTGGTTGTAGGTACTTTTCCCTGGCTTCGAATCAACGTGTGTCACTTGCAGAGTCTTTTGGATTCCAGTCCTTCTGTCTTTCCAGTATCAAAAGGGAATTAGAAATACATTATGCAAATTCGTGTAATTATACATTATATATCCTGTTAGATCTTGTTGTCTTGTGACGGACAGCCTCTCAGTTGAAACTATTTCTATCTCTCTACTTTGTTGGGTAGTTTGTTGTGCATGCAAGAGCCAGCGGCCACCCAGGCCAAGGCTCACCATCATGTGGCTAAGGAAGATAAAGACCAGGAATAGCCCTGCCAACCAGCCGGATGTAGCTCTAACCTTCGTCAGAGGCGATTTTTTCGATACTGCCACAAAGACCAGGATGTGAGGAAAAGAATCACAATTGTGATGCATTTCTTGGGAAGGAATGCTAGTCATGACATGAAAGGTGAATAGCCACAGTAGGCAAATTATATAGTTTGAAAGCTTGGAGGGTTTTCACATGCCCATATCTGTGGTGGTTAGCTTTTGACTGAAATTCACCCATAAGCTACGAATGGTGCCAGTTCTCAAGGGAATTGCTGTTCATTTGATCAGGCAATGGCATCCCATGGCCATTTGCATGATTTTGCCACGATCCTGGGGGCCCAGACCTCGTTCAGCGCAACCTTAGACATCTGCGGATGTAATCCCCACGAAACAGTCATTGAAAGAAAAGTAGGACTGGACGGACTGGACACATACTACTCGTTACTACTCTTGACAACTAGTGGTCCCAGGATCTAGCATTCTTTCCTCGTGCTACCTATAGTGTAATAGTGTTCAAACCTCGAGCTACGTAACAGTCATGGTATTGTGTTGAATCACATCTGAGCCCCACAAAATCCTAATAAACATCATTGAATTCCCGTCAAAAATTGTGTTCTGAAATCGCCGACTGATTTTGAACCTGGGCCGCCAACTGAAGGGCTGTCCAGAAATGTGCCCGTTAGGAGTAAAATCCACATTGTTTCAGGCCTTGGCGCCAACATGCGCAGCTTAGGGCTGTTCCTTGATCTTGGAATTGTCAATCGGGTGGTGGGCAGTCCAAGAAATCCAAGAAGCAAGCCGTCCATCCACGTTTCCCTCATGCCTTGAACCATCTTGAACCCATCGCCCCCAGAGCATTTTTTTCCACACCACCTTCTTCACAAGCTTCACCGATCGCTCCCGCTGCTTTTGAAATTCGGCCCGTCGTGGATGCTCCATGACCAACCTCAAGTGA
>CAMXCT020004461.1:0-37191 GCA_947184155.2 Cladocopium goreaui
ATTGAAGCAAATAAATGCAAAATGATGTCGCACACATGATGATTTGCATCCATGACGTCTTGGGGTACCCTGGTTTCAGACTGCCCCCATTGGGTGTGAATCATTTTGTTCGTGGATCTACAATGTCGATCAATGGTGGAAGAGAAGTGCATCAAGGTTTTTTCAGTGTTTAGTATTGGATCATATTGGATCTATTTATTGTTGGGGTTGGATATATTATATGGATTTATATGGGATCTAATAGATTATATGGGATATATATATATATATATAATTATATATATATATATGTTGGAGATATTATATGGGACACATTGTTGATGTATTTTGAATTATTGTATATGTGATATGTGGGGGAATGGCTAATGTTGCTTCAGAAAATGCAGGGATCATCATTGTGGAAGCTCGAACAGAAACATTACCCGGATAGGATGCGAGCTGACCGTAACATATGCTTATTTGCCAACGTCAGGTTTTTGTAAGTATGTATGGTCATTGCTAAGTGACAATATATGATATGTGATGATTGGCCATCCTAGTTGTGAACATGTCTTCTGTGACCAAAACACATTGGACATGCCTCGGCTATATATAGATGTGTCAAGGATCAAAATCTGCGGCAGGTTTTGATGTGCCTCCTTGGGTTAATGGTTATGGCCAAGAATGTGGTGGTCCACAGGCCGGAAATCGGTACGGAAAAACCCAGGTGAGTTGCCTTTTTTTGTTTGGATTCCCAGCTTCTCGAGGACTTCTTGAGGACTCCTGCAGGTATTCTTTGGCTATGAGTATTCAAACCTGGCAATGAACTCCTTTGTTGATATTCAATCTACTTGTAGATGAGGTTCCATTGCCATGTGGATGGTGAGAGGCCATCATCTTCATTGGTGGCCAAAGATATCGCTACCAATGGAAGGTGGCTACGGCGTGGGGCGGGGTTTGATGCGGGGATACCATTTACTGAGCTGGACCGCTATGGATCGAAGCGTTGTCTGAAAGAGACTTTCGTATCAGCTTGTGATGCCAAATGTGAGTTCCAAGAATGGTGCGCTAGGAAAAGGATTACCTCGTGTGGCCATCCTGGACAGGTGGTTGTTAACGCAGATACTGATGAGAATGGCTGGCAATACGCCTTTGTCGTGGCCTCGGCTTATGAGAGGATGGTTCGAGCTGTTTCATGATGAGATTGTTGCGAAAGTCCATGAATTGAGATGTATGACGGTGATCACGCACAATCCTGGGAGAGATCCCTTCGATGATATAGAAAATGCCTTACGGGGGGTAAAGGGTGTCAACGATGACATACTACCCATGTTGCTACTTCTTCCAGTGCTAGTCACTAGTCGCCAGGATAGCGTTGAAAAGACCAAGATGCTGCATGGTCTTTGGGCACTTGGTGTTCTGACCTGCAAACGGCCAAGGCCTTCACTCAAGATGCCCAATGGCGGCATACCATGGATACGGTCACTCGTTTGGAACCATATTTAGATGGGAAAAACCACGTTTGCATGTGAATCTTGTTCTCCCATGTTCTCCCCATTTATGGTTCAATCCGGATTTTGGTTGCTTACCCTCTGGTAAACTAACATAGCTATGGAAAATCACCATTTTCAATGGGTAAATCCATTATAAATCACCATTTTCAATAGCTATGTTAAATTGCCAGAGGGTACAACCCAATTGTTGCTTTTAAACTTTCATGTTCTCCTGTGTAAAAGACCATGTTTGTCGCTGTAGCCAAATCCCCATGGTCGTTGGTTGAAATCCCACGTTGGTTGGCGATATGAATTAATCACCAAATTTGATGTCCCAATTTTTGCTGCTTGAACCACCAAATTTTAGTTGTTTACTGTAACTTTGGTTAACTCCCCCATTAAGATTTCTTAAATCACACATTTTACTTGCTTTAATTTCAACACCCTTTTTCTCTTGGTTAAAACCAGCATCTTAGATCACGATTGTTTGTTGATGAAATCACATTCCCATTTTTGTCCTTGAAGCTAAAATCTCCATTTGTTGTTTGAAGCACGCATTCTTGTTGGCCGTCGCTAAGTTCCGAATTTCTTACCTACAGTACATAAATCATGAGTTTTCGTTGCTCAAATCCCTATGTTTGCATATATCATCATATTATCATATTGATGATTGCTGGTTTCACATATTTTTCTCAACCCTACTAGGCCCTACTTCAGATGATGATCCCCAATTGACCAGCGTATCTTTTTCAGGGCTCAAGCACCGAGGTTCAAACCTGGGTACGCCGGCGTCAGCACCACGGCCGATGTGTGGCCTTGGCCGATGCCGAGCCGCTTGGATTCAATCGATTCAACCACTAGGGGGAATCTTAACAGATTTCTTAACCATGTCTTGCTATTAGGTATTTAGATGATTTTAGATGTATTTGGTATGATGTGAACATCCATATTATTGACTATATGTTCATACGATTGGACATTTATCCGATGACATATCATTATTTCATCTTAGTTCCCCTAGCCCCATAATGCCCCATATAGAAAATATTGTTTGATGTTCAAATTACCCATATGTCATGCTTAAATCATCTCAAAACACACAGGATGGTGCCCCCCAGTTATAAGTTGGTTTATAAACCCCATTACCTATAGTTATATCTACCATAAACCATAGTTATGGGAGTTATAAACCAACTTAGCTAACTATGGGGCACCACCTTGCATGTGTTTCTTCTGTTTTTTGCTTAGTTCTTGCCAGCATTTCTCGCCCACCCACCGGCAGGACGCCGCCCTACGCGGAGGATCGGCCCGAGCAGAGCCAGGGCCTCCAGGCACCGGTGGAGTCGTCCTTGACGGAGAACGACCAGAGACCTGGCATAAAAAATCACGACGGACATGTCAAATGGGGATGGGTCAAAACCCTGGTAACCTACAAGGTGGTGCCCCATAGTTAGTTAGCTAAGTTGGCTTATAACTCCCATAACTACGGTTTATGGCAGATATAACTATACTTAATGGGGTTTATGAACCAACTTATAACTGGGGGGCACCATCCTGTAGTGAACCCCAAGTCATAGCTGGGATTTATGGATGTTCATCCCACTAAAAATGGTATTAATAGGTATTGATCCATACCCAAATGTGTGGTTCTTCTTGTGTTTGATGTGTTTTTTGGGTGGGAAGAAACCAAAGTATGAATAAAGATTGAAACCCTTGAAACATGGATATATATATATATATATACACATGAGATTTGATTAACAACAGGAATATACAGGAATATGATTTTTGGGAATTTCTGGGATTGTCCAGAAACGGGGATTGCTGGCAATGGGGAATTTACAGGCAAAAATATTTGATGTATGATAGTCACCCCAAAGACAGACATGTAATCTGCCACTATGTCAATAGGTTTTTACTTCTCTAATCATTTTGGGATCGCATGTAAATGGCCATGCAAATAGATGATCGGCGAATATCAGTGATGGAATTGAATTGATCAGAACCTTTATTGGCATTCCTTCTGTCTGTGAGGCTGAATCGATATGTGAAGCTCTACCTCTCGATTCGCAATGATGCGGTTTGGATGAAGCGGCCGTTTTTTCCTGGGGGTTGCGGCGAGCAGTGGAATTTATGACCATGCTTTGCGTAGACAGGGAAGTTTTTCGACATACCACGATGACACAGATTTGACTATCCCTCCGAAGAATAGCTAGAGCTGGCTGCAAACCATTATTTTATTTTTTAACAACAAGCTTGTTGGGGAGGTTGACACCTACAGCTTGTTGCACCTCACATATGCGTGAGAGTGACTTATTGTGGGCGGTTCAATGTTTAATGAGCCAAGCGGGGGTTTGCCATTCCTTGAAAACTCCACAATGCATTCGATGTGAGGGTCTATTCTAGATGATACTTCATGAGCAAAGTCATTGAATGAAAATTATTTGAAATAGTCTAACATAGTCTAACAATGTCTAAACCATGTTCTTACATAATGATTTATCATTTCACTTCTCCGCAAGCCTCGTAGTACTGTTTCTCAGGACTCTCATCCCCACTGGTCAGTGCAGACAAACACCTGACATCACCTGGCTTCGAACCTAGGATTTTACCATCTGGTTGGTGGTTTGGAACATGGTTTATGACTTTCCATATATTGGGAATGTCATCATCCCAACTGACGAACTCATATTTTTCAGAGGGTTAGGTATACCACCAACCAGATTTTACCACATTTTACCTTGTCTTATCCAGGACATCCAGAATGACGTTGAATCATTCGAATCATTTCGACTCTGTTTCATGTCCACAGTCAGAATCTTTAGCCATTCCGGTTGTGATGGGATGCAGCACAAGTTGTGATCCAAAACGCTTGGTAATTCATGATTCGATTGGGATTGACACTTGCTTCTACTGACTGTTTCAATCGAAATTTGATGAACTGTTCATGTTTGAAAAACCACGTAAATCCGAGATCAGGAGAACCCCCGCCCAAACATTCAGGTTGACTTTGTTCTCAGCATGTTGGAGAAGCACAAGCTGCTTGATTGAAATCTGAGCCCAGCTGCCGAAGATCACTCGTATCTGCCAATAACAGTGACCTTAATTCATGTGTAAACACGATCCGAACAACTCTATGATGTGTGTACATGTCATGAATATATCATAGTCATTCATAATCATAATCACTCATATCTACCTATAACAATACAGAGGTTTCAACCTCCTTGGCAGTGCTCACCGGTCCCCTAGATCCGTTGCGTTCAACGCATCCGTTGCGCATCGTTGCGCCGCGACACGGAGGAACTTGATCACCTGGAAGGACCGAGACATTTCGTCCATCATGGCGTGGCTCTTGGCGATTCTGCTGCTGATCAGTTCTCTCATCCCCACCCGAGTGCCGTGGCCGTGGCCATGGCATCATATGGCATCTCCAAGCCGGGAAGTTGCTTGGGGTTTTTTGCCTATGGTTGGTAAATCTCCTCAAGTGGTTGCCTAAGTACACTGTAATGACAGGAAATAACAAGGTTCAAGCATGAACAACGGTGAAAAACGAAGGGTTCAGCCACTTAAGTGGTGGAGTTAACTATGGAAAATGGTGAACAATTGTGATTCAAACATCCAAATCATGGATTTAACTATGAACAAATGATCAAACATGGTGCTTTAACCAACGAAATTGTTGATTTAACAAACACACATGCTGAAAACACAGGCTTTACTGTAACAATAAAAAACACGTTGAAAAGCTGATGATTTTAACATATTTTAACCATCTACATTTGGATTTGACTCTCAACAATTACTGGTTGGTGGTTGACATCCCCCGATTTTACTTGGGGGGGATTTGGGGATCATCATCCCATGTCTATGGTTGACACAAAAAAAATGCAACCACCAACCAGCATATGTTTTTGACATACAAATCCCCATATGTTCTGCCCTGATATTTGTGTATAGAAGGTGGGTGCTGTGTATTTCCCTCTTCAACCAAATACAATGTTTTATTCTGCTTGATCAATGGACTTAGCAGAAATCTTTGCTAGCTGGGTCGGAATCCAGAAAAGTAGTCAAACTATATAGATGGATTATAAATCCAACTACTGAGTACTGACCAGTTACTGTACTATGTTCAACTTCTATGGACCCATATTTTTTGGGAATTTTCGGGCTTCTGGAGAAAAATGGGGATTTAAAATATGTGAATCGACTTTGGATTCTCTTGTGTGGCAATGCTGCCGACGTCTATGTTTGTCGGTTCAGGATGGGCAACGATGTGAAGTTTCCCAACGAATCCACCATGTTTGATATTGTTTGATGGTAAAATCAACCAGAGATATCCATATATATATATATCATATATCCAGAATTTATCCAGATATATCCAGAATTTATCCAGATATATCCAGATATATCCAGAATTTACCCAGATATATCCAGATATATGATGATAATCCAGCTATTTTCGGAACAAGTCGCCAGTTTTGCAAGGTGATCCTGGCCGGCCTCGTGGCCTTCACCTTCTACTTGGGCAGCTCCATGGGCTTTCGCAAGCGCCAGCACCGTCGGGACTTTCTGCTGGAGCTCAGCAGGTTGAGCTGGGCCAACGGAGCGGGCACCTTGGAAGCCATGGAAAGACCGGGAGTCATGGGAATATTATACAATATACCCTCTGGTTATTTAACATAGCCATGGAAAATCACCATTTTTAATAGGTAAACCCAGGTAAACCATCTATAAATGGGCCATCTATACCATGGCTATGTTAAATAACCAGAGGGTATATTGTATAATGTTGTATTTATATATATATATATCATAGATTATCATAGTGATACAATGGAATTATAATCAGGGCAAAACGGGCAAAACATAAAGATGTGGGCATGGGTCAAAACCTATGATATTACCATCATATGACTGGAATAACCATCCATTAACTAGCTACCTTCGGGTACTTAGGGAAGTCACTGCCATGAGAATGAGGATTTGAGGTTACCATGGGAATTGGGATTATATATTCAGACCCAGACATGGATGGAGATGGGTGGTTTAAGCAAGAAAGATCGAGATTTGATTTTGATCCCAGAAAATTTGATTGAAAGTTCATGAATGAATTGAAATGTCAACCAAACTAGCGATGTTGGGGTTGGGTCGATATATCTTCAGGACCATCGATTGTTGAGGTTTGGGATGGATAGCTGCCAAATGGTATGAACCCCAGAGCCTTGCAGAGGTTTGACTGTTTGACTACCATCTGGTTATTCAACATAGCCATGGTATAGATGGCCCATGTATAGATGGTTTACCTATTAAACATGGTGATTTTCCATGGCACACCGTCAAATAACCAAATGGTATATGGAAGTGTGAAAGCAATGAAGATGGGGATGAACCCAGAGTTGCCTTCAGTTGATCCCCATTGTCTCCATCAAAATATCGTATTCAAATTGCTGCTTGGTTGTATACCCCATTTTTCAGACACACCCAAGTTCAACAACAAATGAGGTTCTTACAACTGTTTTGCAACATACATGGGAACTTCATTTTGCAACAGATCGTTAAATGACCGTTTTTTGTATGGCCTTTCAGGGACGGATAAGCCTTTTTTGCCAGTTTCGATATGGTTTTTTGGGATCATCAGATCGCACTGAGTCGCACTGCAGCCGTGAGGTAAAAAGGTGGAGTTTCAGGGCACCGAGCCCACCTCGGTCTTGGAGGAGAATGGCGTTACACGACTCTTGTTGAGGCCATGGGATATTCATGGGATTGTGCGATCGAAGACCGTTAAGGTATTGGCTGTGTCTATTGGGTATACCGGTATACCTCTAAATATCCCTAAATGGCAATCTGCGGAAGGGAAAATGATTGTACTCCTTAATGGATTTGGGGAAACCATCGATTTTCAGACAAACCGATTCTGCCAATGTTGGAAGACAATTCCACCAAACATTCCCTGACCTGGTTGGTGTCCAATTGTTTCCCATGGTTCCTTCATGTTGTTCTTCATGTGTATTTTTTCAAGGTCCAACCTGGGACACGCCAGGGATTGGTGCAACGGCAGCTTCAAGACACAGTTTAATTTGAAGAGCCTCTTGGCCGCTGACAGGGGTTTATATTCCCTAAAATGGCAATGTTGATAGATATAATTATGTTTCATCAATGGAATTAGGGGTACCCTATTTTCAGACAGACCCAGATACCGTAAATCTGCAATACAGCAACCAACATATTTTTCCATTTTGGCGTGTTACATTAATGTGTATATATTATATATATATACATACAATTACATGTATTATATGATCTACTTTACTGGTACTGTACCTGGTAAGAACAATTGATATGACATGTGCGATCCCCTCCAGTGTAGATGGAGAGAGATAGAGAGAGAGAGAGAGCGCCTTCAGCTGTCTAAGGCTTTGACCATTGCCAGAGCCTGGCACAACTCGCAGATTTGGTGGTGTCGCTTGGCACGGTCACAGGTAGGTTGGCAAAAACGCCAGTTGTGTGGAGAGAAAGATGCAGAAATTAAATGAACATTAGTTGAAAATGGTTGTTCCTGTCAAGATTGGGTTGGTATTTACTGTGGAGAAATGGGTATGGATCAATACCTATTAATACCATTTTTAGTGGGATGAACATCCATAAATCCCAGCTATGACTTGAGGTTCACCAGGTACCACGGTTTTGACCCATCCCCACATGGGTGATGTTGACCACTCCCCTGCTGGAAGCCCCGAAAGAGGGCCCACTGGGCCCCGGAAATCCAGAGATCCAGAGGCAAAGTTCACCCAGCATCGAGACGGCGCCGCGGAGATATCGCTCGTGGCATTCCGCCTCTGGGATTTAAGATCTACCCTTTGGATCCCATTCCCATAGGATCCATGTATGGTATATATGCTAACATTTGGGGTATATTGATGGTAAATGTTACCATATATAGCATACATGGATCCTATGGGTTTGGATCCCATTGGTAAATTAACATATAGACCCTGAAAATGATCATGTTTTTAATCAATTTTTGATATGTTTGGTGGAAACTAGCCTTCCAACCCCTATCTGGCAGGGTCTATGTGAAAATTTACTGGAGGGCAAAAGTTGGGAAGATCGGTGGAAGATATGGGAATATGGAATGGGGTCAACCGCAAGTTGCGAAAGTGAATCATGGTGTCAATGGTGTCCACCAGTTATAATTCGGTGAGCATCCTTTTTTGGAAGTCGGTTTTCAACTGGTGAGGAGAGTTGAAGCAAAGGCTATGAAAAATATGTTTGCAGCTGACACATTCATGTCATTTCACTCCAACTTGAGTCTCAACAGGTTCAAACCGCCCTGCATCAAAGATGTTTGCAATGATTTCAATCAATGATGGCAGAAAAATACAATGGCCCTTTGTTTGTCCCTTAATGCCTTTCCCATCCTATCCCTTTGACTTTGGTTGGGGATATTGAAATCTGACGAAATCTGCTCAAAATCTCCAAAAATCAAGGTAGAAACCTTGTACGCTTTAACACCCTTTAAGTATGTATTGTTTAAGAGTCCAACCTTCCATTTTTCTCGACATGTTCGAAACCGTTTTGCGCCAGGAAAATCTCCATCCTTGTTGGTTTGAGGTTTTTTGATCCATCGAAATCCGATGGCTGATTGTATTGTAGCACCATATAACCATATTGGTTCCAACACGTTCCATCCCCCTGATACATTGGTTCATATTGGTTCAAAAAAATGGGTGAAGCCCATCCAAATAGTTGATACTAGTTGATCATCTCAATGGATGTTCCCTCAAAAATGGACGGTCCAAGCCGCCGCTTTTTTTTGGTCGCCCCACCGGTGGGATGACCGTTGACCACTGCGCCCAGGACGTCTATGGCAACTTCTTGGACCATGTGCCATCCGATAGCACCGACTACGACGCCTCGTGCATCTGCTACAAGTTGCCGGGCGCAGGGAATCTGCCGGAGATCGATGTGAGTAGCTGGCCCATGCCGGGAAGAAAAAGTGGTGCCGGGGCAGGCCTTTCTGGATTTTTGTGGAAGGGCAGTGATTTCAAAGGGGGATCGATGTGGGTTACTCCCTCTGGTAAACGTTTACATAACTATGGGAAATCACCATTTTAATGGGTAAATCAACTATAAATGGGCAATGTTCAATAGCTATGTTAGTTTACCAGAGGGTAATCTAAGGATGTTCAAAGGGTGTCTAAGATATTCTAACTAAGGTTACAGTACTTTTTCGCTTAGGATAGCTGAGGGCGAAATGCAGCCAACGGCTGGTTTTGTTGGAGATTATGTGCTGGTGTTTGCCACTTAACACTTGCAAGGTATCGTTTGAAGGTTGAAGATGACCCAGATGACGCAATAGTTTCCGGAAGAAATGCTGACACGTTACTTTAAGTTTTATCTACGTAGCTTCTGTGAGCCCTAGGTTTGAAATTTGCACCATATCCATCCATTTCCAACTATTGTAACTATTCAATCATATACTTGATTCATTCCCACTGCAGCCCAAAAACCAAGGGAGGGGCCTGTTGTGAGCGGCAGAAAATTGCATTCTTTTTCGTAAATCCTAAATAAAATTAATCCAGATATGAACAGATTGCACTTTAAAACCCCTACTTTCCACCCAACTATGTACAAAACAATGCCAACAAACCAGAAGGTCAGGTGTTTATTGAGGAGCTCTTGGATGTAATCTAGTTCCATGCAATCCCCATTGTTTAAGAGTCACCTTGTGGATTGTGTTGCCCTTATTGAATGCAATGTATTAGATGCATCAGAGTCAGAAGGTAATGGTAAAGGATCATTTTAAATACACACAATTCAGGAAGAAATATGTTGAAATATATATATATATATATTTGCACGTTATCACCATTGACATAGTTGCATGAACCTTTCCGCTATCCCTTGCAAAATATCACGTGTGTTTCTCCAAAATGCAGGATTTCCCTCGAAGTACAGCCTTCCTTTGCAGGGGATATATGTTTCTGTAGTATGTAGCATGAATTAACACATTGAATTCCTGTTCTAGATGTAATATTAAAATATATTAAATACAACAATGAAGCCTCCCCTGCTTGCAAAGAAGCTTTTGTCATTCTTTTGCAATTGTCCTTTGATAAAATTAAATGTTTTTTTCAACACGCAATACCCCTACAAATTATGGAGGCATCCTTTAAAAGATGCAGCATTCCTTTTGAAAAAGGGCACTTTCTTCCAAATGATAGGCAATAATCCTGCACCATATAAATCAGAGAACCAAATCAGCAGGGCTTCCAGCGTAGCAGGGCTATGGGTGGTGAAACACACTTTTTCCACCCGAGCACTGATACAAAACAAGAAATAGCCGTTATGTGCGAAAGTACTTGTCCCGTGTTCATGGCAGATGCCCATTTATAATTAGAGCGGGAAAAACAAATCTTGCTTCCCTTAGGCTCACTTTTCTGCTTAGTTTCAACTTTTTTAGAATGTGTAGAATGAGAAGAGGCCTCGGACGGTGCAAGGTAAATGATGGTGGACACAACGTTTGGGGGGTCATTAGGCCACCGTCGTCCGCGGGCGTCTTCGAGTCGGCTATGAGCCAGCTAGTTTTTGGCATTGTTCCCGACAGAAGTGGACACAGAAGACAGCGCGGCAAGCTCAGCAGTATATAAATGTATATGTTCATTGATCATGTGGTTGTCCGTGTGTGAGACCCTGAAAAGGTTTTTAATTTTTATCTTTCTAGGTGCTGGGAGACAGGCTTTATTTCTTGCCATCAGCATGTGACGATTTCTTCTTTTGAAAGATTCTTCTTCTCCCGGTGAAAGAATTCCTCCTTCCCGGCGCCGGGTTGGGAGGATTCTCTTTTTCCCGGCGCCGGGTCTCGCTCCCGGCGCCGGGTCTCCCTCCCGGCGCCGGCTCTCCTCCCGGCGCCGGCTGAAGCCTTCCTCCTTTCCCAGTGCGGGGTGGAAGCTTTCTTCTCTTGCTTGCAGAAAAACCAGCAACCGCGGCGACATACAGTATGTTTGTTGCTGAGCTCAAGGCGTCAAAGTCTTCATTCCCTTCTAACAGCGCCAGGGTGACGAGGAGAGCGCTTCGATTCAACAATGACACCCGGATACTCGAAATTCAAGGCGCAGATCAGCTTTAGCGTGGAGAGATGTATTTCGGCCATGAGATGGAGGATAATTAAGGAACAGCAACGCTGCTGACTGTTGCTAGCTTTCCGCTTCCGCGCCTACACACCCGCCCTTTAGGTTTCTACGGAGCCTCCTGCTATGTCGCCTACCCTGCCATTTTGAAAATGTATGTATGTATATCTGGTAAGAGGCATGTACGCTTTTAAATATTCCCTCACAGTCGCACCTGCACCAAGACGGGGATGAAATAAATTCCGGCCATTGCAGGCACCAGGCGCCAATTTTCAGTGCAAAATGTCATTTTTGAAAACGTACGAAATCACCTCGCACAGCCCCGATGGCTTGGCTCCACCCACTGCCCCGCTCAAAGGGCTAGCGGCGGCCTTCCTGCGAATGCCCCGTTCAAGCTCCTTACTCGTACAAGATTCAAATCTTCCTCCCAAAGCCCCGAACGAACCATTTCCACCCAAAGCCCCGATGAAACCATTCCACCCAAAGCCCCGATGAAAAATTACACGCAAAAACAGTTAAAAAAAAACAGCAAAAAAAAAGTTTTTTTCTCGTTTCTGGAAAGGGCCTAGGTGCTTCCCAAGTCTCAGCTGAAGGACCCGCAGCAAGGACTTGCTTGAAAACCCCAAAAGGTTGAATGGCGGCATGAAGCAATCTTGAATACTACTTCTACTACATCGGCACTAATGCAAGCCTAAAAGGCTTGAGGTCATGGTGTTTTCCTCATTCCATCCGGTTCTGCTTCTTGCATCAACGCGTCTGCCAGGCATATATGGAAGCAATGCAGAAACAGACTCTGGTCCCTGTTCTGTTCCCGTTTGAGACATGCAAAGTTCAAGGTCCATCGTAGCAATGCTCTTTTTCAACCAGCGTTGTGCAAAGCTTTGGCACCCAAGCCGCTGCTCCTGTTTGCTCTTTGCTGTAGCCTCTGCCTTTCTAGGGCTGGCCTGTTTTAATTTCCCGCTTAGCAGGCTTAGCAAATGAAAATGGAATTGGTAGTGTTCTGCAAGCCGTGCTTGAAACAGCTACAGGACTGAGCATGAGGGTTGAATGAGAGGGCATTGCTGCAGCTTGCTGCTCCCAGTGGCTCGGGCGTGCCTTGACGGCAAGCTTCCCCAAGTTGAGAGCTTTCCCCATGAAGGCAAGGATTCGAACGCCCGTGGTGAGTTGCCATCTTGACGAAGGCAACTGCCGCTAATGCTCTAGGTGTTGCCTGCGTTAGCCTTCTCCGCGGCGTGCCCAGCGCGGGGTCGACTGTGAAATATGGCAAAGGGCGTTTCGCACGCTACTGGCCTGGTTCTCGTCGCAGGAATTCAAGGCAACATTGCGAAAGAATCAGGTGGCCACTGAGATCAGGTTGTACATACGGCTTCATACATGTTGATTTTCACAGGTACATGCTGTTGAAGTAGCCCCCCAAGGACAAGAAGTGCCCAAGCGAAGGCTAAGGATTTGCTAGTGCTCAATTGCATGGGTCTGTCCTGTATTGGCCATTGCTTGTCATAAAACAAACTTAATTACATTGCAATAGCAGAGGTTGTGGTTGAACCAAACTACATGGGGTCTTGAAATGTGTTCCGGCAGAAGATTCAGTGAACGTTTGCAATGCTATTTAATCAGAAATATCTGTTCAATGTAGCTAGGTGGAAACCCCCCCCAAGCCCCGCTCCACCCAGTGCCCTGCAAATTCTTTCCTCCAAATAAAGCGTGTGTTTTAGCTTGCAGCCAATGTTTTAGGCAGAATCTATGTCAAAAAGTGCAACGCATCAGCACAATATTCCCTGAAAATCCTGTGAGGATGACTATATTGCTTACAGATGGCAGTTACTCTATCAGACAATATGGCATTCTGTGGATCAAAGAAGCATGTTCCAGCAAAAATAGAAGATAATTTTCTTGACGCATCTAGTATTCCTATTGGACAGGTTCAGTCTTCCTTGTTTGTTATATTCTTAAGACCAGCTCTTTCTCTAAAGGAAACATTTCTTTTATCGGATATGAAAGAAGTGTGCATTCTTCTTAATCAATTGCGTCCATCATTTTGCAGAGGGTACTCCCCAAAATAATGCCTGATTCCAAAGGAATTCCATATCATGTCAGAAAGAGTGCTGCATATGCAAAAGGATTATATTTTGGAATAAAGTGCCATTGTCTGAAGAAAATATTGTATCTCACTCAGGGAGGTTATGTTATTTGAAGAACAAAGAAGATGTTTTACACATTCTTCAAGAAATACCATACTCTTTTGATAAAGGGACCCTTGATAAAAGGACCATTATATACACAAAAGAACCCCATCTTGAAATTTGAAATTAGGGTTTAATGTTTGAGGAGATGTTGCACCTTTTTCAAAGAGATGATGCATTTTTTTGAAGGGACATATTCCAGATAGTTAAGACAAGTTCTCTTCAAAGAATGCCATGATCACTAGAACGGATCACCGCATATATAAATGAAACTGAATTTGAAGTGGTGTTGGAATCTGTCAGTAGCAGGCTCCATGCTTTCTATGCAATCCTGTATGTGTTGAAGGTCTTTTTCAACATATTACTGCACTCTTTTCAAACAGAAATTGCAGTACTTCAAAGGGAATGCGCAAAGTCAGGCGGCACTCTCTTTATGGAATATCACGTTCTTACAAAAATGCGACTTGGATTCATAGATGTTGGGTGCTTGTATACAACAAAATGCTGAACCCATATCCTAAGTGCACTTTGTTTGCTTTATTTTGGTTCAATTGTTGCTGCATTTTTTGAAAAGTGCCAAACCCTTCAGAAAGCTAGATGAAATACAAAATTGCTCTCTGAGCATCTGATTTTATCAAAATGTGGAGAAAAGAAGGCCAGAACTAAGTGCCGGAGTCATGAAGTAGAAGGTTCTGATCTGGATTAATCAGGATTAATCCAGATTAATGAGGATCAGACCAAAACCGCGAGAAAACCCAAAAAACAAACAAACAAACAAAAAAAGGTTTGGCAACTAGTCCAGAGGTCAGAGTACAGTTATTGTGGACACTTTTGTTTTTTCGTTTTTTTAATCATGATTGATTAATCAGGATTAATCAGGATTAATCTTAAGCGACTAACTTAAGTGGAAGTGAGACAGAACATAGTGTTGCAGTGACAAACACATGGTTTTGTGAAGAGACGTGTGGTAGCCGACAGTGAGAACGGACTGTTTGACCCTACATATGGAACGAATTGTTGTTGTGGATTTATTCATTGAATGTCTACCCTACCCCAAAAGCTTGAAATTCACCGCTCACAACAGGCCTTTCCGAAAACCAATGGTGCATCATCATCAGCAGCAGCAGCATCATCAGCAGCAGCATCATCAGCATCAGCATCATCATTTTCCTAATCGTCGCAAGTAAAATTGCCATTTGTGTGGATGTAATGTAAATCCACATTTCTTGAGAATTACATTATTGAGTATCATATATTATCATATATTATCATATATTATCATATATTATCATATACTATCATATATTATCATATATTATCATATATTATCATATACTATCATATATTATCATATATTATATATTATGATATATTACCATAAATAATTTTTATGATATAAGATATTTTATCATATGACTATTACTAAACCATACTAAATCACTTTATGTGTCATGATCACTCCTCATTTATTCATACAAAATCCCCATTATAGCCGTGCCCAAGCCTCCCTAGCGTGCCGGCTTTTTTCGGCGTGCCAGCGTGCCACGGCGACTCGACGTTCCCAGGAGCCTCTGAGTTCAGAGCCTGATGGAGTGGTGATCGAGGAAAGCCACATGGAGGTAATGGAGGTTGGCTCCGGCTGCTGTACCCTCTAGTGCTGGAAACCCAATATTTTGTTTGGTTCATAGTGGCTCAATACCAGTTCAAGTTCATAATGGTTTATAGTGGTAAATCGTGTTGAATAGTGGTGCATCATGGTTTATAGTGGTTAACAGTGGATATTGACAACAATAATGTCGGAAAGCCAATGCCATACTACCATGACTGGGGATTGTTCAAAATGGCACCTGTAAAAATGGTGATGACTTGGGGATGGTTTATGACATTGGATTTCACATTAAACTGTTTTGTTTGTTAATTTTTTTTTGGCACTTAATCCTTTTTAACCTTTTTCGTAGGTAAGTCATCTATAAATGGGCAATTCTTCATAGCTATGCTAGTGTACTGGAGGTTTATTTAGGATTTCACCATCAAAATCATTGGTTTTAATGGGGATTCAATGGGGATTTTCCACGATTTAGTTAAACATGTTCCCACTAAAAGTGAGGATTTAATGAGATTTAACCACTCAAAATGGGGATTTAATATGGTGCCTGTAACATGTCCCTTCAAGGAATTCTGGGAGTTACTTTGGGGTTCAATATATAATATGTGAAACTGGGTGATATGCTGATTACCCTCTTAGGAATTGGCACATCCAAAGTATAATTAGTGAATATCATCGCATAATTGGTCAGGGCCCTTGTATTGTGAATATACACATAGTTTCTGCCTATGTCATGCTGCATATATATATATACACACAATATGACTGTATACGCTACATACAGACAGAGCATGATCAAAATATGTGTATATATGATCATATTATGAGTATACGTGTATGATGAATATACAAATACACAGACGTGTGCGTATTTTACACCTGAGTCGTCCCCATGGGATTAACGCTTGCAGGTGGCCTGCGAGCCAACTATGCCCACTGAGCATGTCTTGGATGTGGCGTTCAGAGCTCAGCGCTGCGAGTTGGTGAAAACAACGTTTCTGGGGCCGAACAACTCATTTGTAGATCATGTTCCAAACGGGAAACCGTGGGTTGTCATGGGTTTTCCATAGTTTTTTGTATGTTTACTGTTTACAACACATAGTTTACCCTACTAACCCGAAACTGGTTGGTTGGTTGGTGGTTTGGTGTTTTAATGTTCAACCTCATTACTTAGGATGGTGATTCCACCTACCGTAAGTTCTTTGGAGGCCAAGCCACCAACCAGGAAACAACGGGGATGAATTGCTGCTTGAAAATTACTCCCCCCTCCTTGAATAGTGATTCACATGTTTTGCTCCTCTTCCGGCATACTGGTATGATATTTGTAGGTAGTATGCCCATTGTCTTCAAAAGGCCACCCAAATCTGATCCACCAGCAAGGTCACCCATGCGCGGGCCAACGTTGGGGCTGCCAAGATGAAGGAACTTGAAACTGGACCTTTGAACTTTGCTGAACTTTGCTATGAGTCTCTATATTCATCTACAGTATATTCCAGAGTCCAGAGTATGATTTCAGAAACATTCAGAAACTGGATTTCGAGGTCTTCTAGCCTTGGTGTGGGTATCATTGAGACGGCTGAAAGGCGGCGGCAAAAGGGACGGTTAAACGGAAGTTCTGGGGAAGTCCATGTGAATCACATGGGGATTCAACGGAAATTGTGAGCCGTGACGAAGCCTCGAAGGGCTTGAGATGTTTGTTGTTTTCGTATTTTAGGTCCGAAAATCAACTTGTTGTTTGGTCCGAAAAGTGGTGACTGAGTCCCCAATTCTTGGCATAGATTAATATAGAAAAGCTAAAATGATAATCAACCATGAGATGTTTGAGGCCGCTATAATTGGGACTATAAAATTCATGAAAATCACCCCTCAGCAGAGTGCTCAGATTGTGGGTCGAGTCTTTTGCAGTTTTGCTGGTCATCTTGGCTTTTCTGAGAATAAAAGATAGAATGTGAGAATAGAATGCCAGAAAGAATGTCAGAATATATGCCAGAAAGTGTATTAGAATAGATACCAGATAGAATGTCAGTTGTCGAGTGTCAGAGTATATGCCATGTCAGGAATGTTTTTGGTCAGAATATATGTGCCTACCCTCTGGTTATTTAACATAGCCGTGGTATAGATGGCCCATTTATAGATGGTTTACCTATTAAAAATGGTGATTTTCCATGGCTATGTTCAATAACCAGATGGTAATTCCAGATGATATGTCAGTGTGTCGTGTGTCAGGCTTGGGATCACCTGAAGTACCCTGGTAATGACTAACAGTTTGCTGTTGAAAGTGGACCATAGAAATATTTGATTTACCTATTAAAAATGGACTACATAACAGTTTGCTATTAGAAATGAAACATTGATTTACCTATTAAAGATGGTGATTGTCCATAGTTATGTGAACGTTTACCAGAGGGTAAGCATTGTCAATCATTATTAGCCAGCCATTCATAATTAACCAATATTAAATTAATAGTATATTGTCAACCATAATCAATTAACCATCACTAATTGACCATGCTTAATCAGTATGTTTTTTATATAAACAATTGTTAACCATTTTTCAATTAGCCAATATTTATCATGATTAACCACTAAATTAATATGGGTATGGGTCAATACCTATTAATACCATTTTTAGGGGAATGAACATCCATAAATCCCAGCTATTTTGATGTGAACTACAGGGGTACTATTGGTTTTGACACACTGCCATATGGGTGATGTTGACCACACAATTTTTCAATTAGCCAATATTTAACCACTAAATTAATATATGATCAGCATTTATTTGCCATCACTATTTGACCCGCTGCCTGGAGTCTCCAGCTGCAACGACCTGAGGCAGCGCGAGCTGCGGGAACTGCGAGGCCTGCGGGAGCGACGTCGATCATCGACTCCGCCGGCGCAGGCGAAGGGTCATCGAAAATTGAGCCACTCAAGAAATGGGAATAACTCATGGGAATACACCGGGAATATATATATATATATATACATATATATATACCTGGTAAGCACTGGGGGTTGTATTTTCAAGTCCGTTCTGGAAAAGTTGACTTTTTGATAGGTGGATTGAAAAGAATCTATAATGGGAATATAAGGGGAATCATTCATTGATAGATGATATTTGATTGGTTATGAAATAGGGAATTATACCACCTGGGTTATTGGGGAACATTTACAACCTATGGCCCTATGGTACGGAAACCTATTCAGGAACTAGTATAATGAAATGGGATAGGGGTATTTTGATCGGTTCAATTGAGGAAGAGACCACCTCATGTCAGTGGGATCCAAGCATTTTTTCAAAAAAAACTGGACCCATGTCAGGGGAATAGCTAATACATCTATGTGTTTGATTATCCAAGTATGTTACCATAACAAATCCAGCAATCTAGCAATACAGAATATGAATTTGATAAATAACGCATAAAATTATCGAAAAAATAGATTGGGATCCCGAAAAAATCTGGAGGACCAACAGAAATGATGCTTAAATCACCATAAAAAATCTAAATATATATATATATATATAAATAATATATATATATATATATATATACTATATATATAATATAAATCTTAATACCAAAGATGTTTAAAACCTAGCAGATGTTCTCGGCGAAACGAGTTCTGTTTGTGCGGTGTTTGTGCGTAGGGGTGGGGTGATTGGTCGCACAGGTGCGCCCTGAGATGGAGAGTCAGGTGCGCCCTGGCCCAGGTTCTGGGATCACAACGGGAACTGCGAAATATCTTGATCAATATGGAAAATCTATGGCAAATATATGGGAATATAATGGAATATACGTGTATGTATAATGCGATATATACATTTATACATATATGTATATATAATTATATAATATATATATATAATATATATAATATATATATTTATGTGAATTTATATGTGATATATGTGAATCTTCTGCAAGATATGGGAATATATGGGGAAATCTCGAGGTTTAGTGGGAAGGTATAGGAAGATCATCAATAAATGCGAAAAACAACACACGGAATTTGCGTGAGTTTGCTAGTGTATGCTAGTGTCAGGTTTGATTATTGGAGGGAAAGCCATTTTGACCCAGCCTTGGTACCACCAGATAGATGGGTCAAGTAGGTGCGCCAAATCGTTGGTTACAGCAAATCCGAATCCTGGTTGATTGCCCCCATTGATTTCCGTAGCACCCCTGAATTCCATATGGCCTATCATTGACCCACTTTAACTTGCCATAAAGCGGGGACCCCTCCAATTCTTGCACACACCCAAATACTGTATCATGTTATCCACCCTGAACTATCTCATCCAGATTTCACTAGATTCAATCAGGTTTCATGTATCTCATAATATAAACCTATATATTAGTGGGTGCGTGGGCCTCTTTATGGGCTGCCAGCACTGGTCCAGAACTATATAGGCTATGTATATATATATACACATCTAAACCACTAGATTAAATCAGGTTTCATGTAGAGTTCATGTATCTCAATATAAACATATAAATAAACATATAAATAAATCTATATAAATCTATATAAATCTATATAAATCTATATAAACCCATCATTTCAGATGCTTCAAACCACATAACTCCCATTGTTTTCCCCAGCGCTGCTGCCGCAGGTCCTGGCGAAGCTGAACAGCTGCAGCCACGCCGAACTCACGGAGCTGAAGTTCGTGGGACCGGTGACCCCGGTGACCAATGGGATGGACGGATGATATGGGATGTACCCGATGTACCCGGCCTGGTGAACTAACATTTTGCAATGGAAAATGGCCATTTTGAATGGGAAAACCCAGGTAAACCATCTATTTCTATGGGCCATCTATACCATGGCTATGTTAAAGGTAAACTAACATTTTGCAATGGAAAGATCCACCATGCTATTAATGGGAAAATCCACTATTTCGACTGGGCCATTTTCAATTGCTATGTTAAATTACTAGAGGGTATTTGTGATTCATAGTGGTTCATAGAGGTTCTGGTTGGTTGGAACATAACATGATTTTTTTTTAAGACTTTGCATTCAGTTGCGGAATGTCATAAGCCTCAGATTGTTCAGAGGGGTTGAAACCACCAACCGTGTTAATAGATAGATGTTTTTTATGGATAGATAGATAGTTGTTATGATATGGTTACTGTTGATAATTATATTAACAGTGGTTCATAGAGGTTGATAGATGTTAATAGATATTCATAGATGTTAATAGATGCTTAATAGTGGTTAATAGTGGTTAACAGTTGTATTGCTTACCGTAGGTAACTATAGTGGAACGCCAAGGAATCGCAAAGAAATATGGTAAACCCCATAGTTCCAGCTCTATTTTCCAATGTTGGGATGATATGGAGTATAACATACCAATAATCATGGGGTAAAATATGGATTAATGGTGATCGATAGTGGCCAATGAAATGGATAATTATAATAATCAATCACTATTAATAGCCACTATCAATCATTAAACATTATAGATATGATAGTGGCTAATGGATAACTAATAGTGATTATTTGATAATATGTAGTTAAAAGTTATAATAATAAGGATAATTTTGGATAATGATGGCTAATCCTGATCAACAATGGTTACTCTCCGGCAATGAAACAGCTGGGGAATCCCCGATTTTAAATGGAGGTTTATAGCTGGGAAAATCAAGGATAAATCGATTGATTGCCAGAGGTTAAAACCAATTACTGGTGTCGAAAAGCAGAGGAAGTGCCACTATCCTTTGTAACAAAGTTGCCCCCTGCAACCATGCATGAAGCTCTACAGTAGATGCACCACCTTGAGTTTGATGCTTTGGGAAGGAGCATGGATAGACTGCTGTAGTTGGCCTTGAGTTCAGAGATCCATATCATTACGGTGGACATCAAGCTGCCGTAGTCAACAATCAGCCTGCCATCACTGCAGTAGCAGTCAACTTACCAACAGTGGAGACATTATCCTGCAATCATTCACCATCATTTGTCATGATGAACTATCAACCTGCCATATCAAGGCCAACCAACACTCAAGATTTACCATAAGTTTGCCATCATTAAGCAACCTACGACCATCAACCATTAAGCTACATATATAGTAGATGTCGTCAGGATTGGCGATGTGTGCTTTGTGTTAAGTTTTTGTGGTTTATTTCACCCAAGAAAAAGGATGTAGATGATGTAGCACCAAAAAATACGTACCCCAGAACATCCTCCAGAAGGAAGGTCGCTCATCCATTAACTACTATTATCCATTATTAACCCCTTTATTTATATATTATGAACCACTCTCATAGTGGTCAACTATTATGGTCAGCAAGAAACACCTCCCACCGGTAACCCAGGTCATGGTCAACAAGATCCTCATCCAGCGACGAAAAGGCGTGCCAAATGTCGCAGATGTGATGTCTGAAGTTTGGATTTGGTGTTTGTAGTGATTAATGATTGATTATGATAAACAATGGTTAATAATGGTTACTAATGGTCAATCATGGTTAACAATGGTTAATAGTAGTTAATCATAGTTAATTATGATTAATAATGGTTAATAGTAGTTAATCATGGTTGATAATGATTAACAATGGTTAATAATGGTTACTAATGGGTAATCATGGTTAACAATGGTTAATAGTAGTTAATCATAGTTAATTATGATTAACCATGGTTAATTAATAGTTGTTAATTATGGTTAATTATGATTAACAATGGTTAATTAATGGTGGTTAATCATGCTAATTATGATTAACAATGGTTACTTAATAGTGGTTAATCATTGTTAATTATGATTAAGAATGGTTAACAGTGGTTAATCATGGTTAATAGTGGTTAAGCATGATAAATAATGGTTAATTTATGGTTAACAGGTGTTAACATATACTGATTAAGCATCGTCAATTAGTGATGGTTAATTAATTGTGGTTGATAATATAGTAATTTGATAATGGCTTACTAATAATGATTGATAATGCTTACCCTTTGGTAATTAAACATGGCAATGGGAAAACCGCCTTTTTTTTGTGGAGCTTTAGTTCGCTGGGAACATCTGGCAAAATCATCGAACTCAATGGGGGCCGTTCCAGCACGCCAAGGTTGACTACTGGAGGGTAACTTGGTTTTTACGATTATTTTACCGCAAAAAAAAAACCCATGATATTTCAGGTTTTTCTGTATTTCAGGAGGATTGGCCATGTATTTACCCCACTTACTGATCGTCCACCCCATTTTCAGGGATCATTATAGGATCATTATAGGATCAGTCCAGTGTAATTTCATGGCAAGAAATGGTTGTGGCAGTTTTGAGGAGTGTAAATGATGGTAGTCACAAGTTCAGCTGTGCTTCAAGTGGTCGCAAAGAGTGAAACATTGCTTAAATGCTTATTTTAATCAAGATTTATATATGTCAGGGGTGCTCAATTTGCTTGCTGGTTTCAATGATTTGAGCAGTTTTAGATTGTCCATCGTTGTCCATCATTGTCCATCATTGTCCATCTTGTTTTTGTTCCAAAATATTATGCTAGATATTGCTAGATTAACAATGGGATATGTTTTTTCTCTTAAATCCCGGAATGGAATGGTTTATACATGGCTCTACTCCTCCAAAATGTGCATTTTCATGGGGACAATCATGATAAACTAGAAGCTTGTGCGGTAGCCTATATAGTTTCAGACAAACCAATATATAATACTATAGACATAATCGTTTCATGGGCAGAAACTCATATATACTCTGTAAACATGGGGCTGCCGCAACATTAGAGAGAATCATAACATTGTTACTCAGGAAAACAATATGCAAATGTATACAAATAATCGATTTGTTCACATCTAGAAACAATGTGATATACATATATATATACCTAGAGACTCATGTATCCAAAATTTCGGGCGCATTCCCAACCTACAAAAAAATCAGGCGCAAGTCCACAAGAATGGCGCAATGTAGAAAACATGGCGCAATTCCACAAAAACGGCGCAATGGAAATTCTGCACGGGCAAGGACGGCGCAATCACGGGCAAAAACGGTGCAATCATTGGCAAAAACGGCGCATTCCAACACCAAAATCTAAAACCATATTTGTTTCCCAAAGAACGGCGCATGCCAGAAATTTCAGCGGCAATCAGATGAAACACTGTTTTGCTAGACCAGCATCAAAATTTTGATGCCGCTCGAGTCTCTAGGTATATATATAAAGGCTTAAGGTTGGGGCGCCCCTCGTTTCCCTTCCTATCCACAGCCTTAGCGGGTCACACGCCGGCGGACCCGCGGGCACATTGCTGTGCCTTGCAACGGCTTTTGTCTTCCTGCACTACCACCAGGTGATCAAGATCGACTTGGGCTGGGTGCTTGGTGGTGCATGGTCTTCGCCATACTGATCATCTACGTGATCCTCCTGGTCAAGGGCAATTACCCCATCAACCAAGAGACGCCAGCGCCGAGCCAGGGCCAACGCGAGACAGCTTTGGCATCAGCACAGATCAGGTGCCAGACACTTGGGGGCCTTGGAACTTCGGAGAGTTTTTGGCTTACTGCGACATCACCATTCCAGAGACGTACACTTCCTGGACAAGATCGTAGCAGAAATGGCGCAATCAGCGGTGGACTGGCGATGTTCAGCCTGTTGGAGGACGAACAAGGCCTTCACCCAGAAATGTGCGCGTTGTGGCATCAAGTGGACACATGGATGCGACCCCACTTACACGCCCCAGAAGGCGCCACCAGGGGCACCCAAGAGTCCACGTCGAGGCCAACAAGCATCTTCATGGAACTACTCTGGATGGGGAGCAGAGCAGACATGGGATACTTCAGCATGGCGACAAGATTATCAAGGTGGTCAGACGCCTCGCGGTCGACGACGTGGTCAGACGCCGAAAGGGGCATCTACGAAATCGAAGAAAGGGGGCCCCAAGAAGGAGCCATCCTACAAGGCGCCAGCTCCAGAACCACCATGGCATCCACAATATACTGGGGAAGCCCCAGCAGCCAGTGGAGGCGAAGAAGCTCACGCGGCCACGGAGAACCTTGTGTTGCTATCCAATGCGCTCAAGGAGGCGAACACTCCGATCCCGGCACAAGTTCAACACATTGTGGCCGAAAATTCCACCCCAGCGCCGCCTTCCAAGAGGTTGAAGCAGGCGGTGGACAAGATAGACAAGGCTCGCAAGAAGTTCCGAGACGCGCAGTCTGCGCGACAGAATCTCCATTCCAACTGGCGCAAATACATCGCAGATTCACTGGAAAGGTGGACGCAATTTGCGGAGAAGTTTGGAAAGGACGACCAAGAGCTTGCGGAAAAGGTGAAAGCTGCTCACGAAAAGCTTCAGGAGACCAAGGAGGCTGTCGAGACGGCGAAGCTCGCATTAGAGGAGCAAGATACAGAGACGGCGATCGAGATCACGGACGACGAGATGACCGACAAACTGGACTCCTCCGAAGTGATCCAGGCAAACATCTCAAAGATGGTCGAGAATCTGGCCAGTCTTCAGCAGAAGGCAGATGCAGCCTTGTTGGAGGCGGGAGAGGCCAGGCCGAAGCGACCGCGTCTAGAAGCCACCGAACAGCAGGCAGGTTCCAAAGATGGATCGGACTCTCGGTCCTTGGTGCCTTTTGCACCGCCCGGCAAGTAGACCTCACGGAGACTTGTCGAGGGCGAAACCTTGGCTCTCCCGCGGTTCTTTTGAACTGGAGCCATAGCATCCTCACCGATGCCAACTACATGAATCCCTGGCGTGCTTCCATTGAGGGGCTGGACTTGGCCTGGGAGATGGGTACTACATCATTGAATTTGAAGCCATCGTCGACGTCGACTACTTCCCTGCGACCGAAGAGAAGCAGGACTTTGTCGAGCGGGGTGCGCTTCAGTGATACTCAGGAGGTCTATGTGGGTGCAGCATCCTCCTTGAGTTTTCTTCGTTGGCATTTACCGCTCGGTCCATTAGCTGAGCATCAGAATCTTCAGGATTACATCAATGCACATGATCCTGAACAACAAGTCCATGACGAAGTTTCATGGATGGCCATGGGAGTGCATGCTCATGGAGGCGCACCTCAACCCTTTCTTGATCGTGATGATCACGCAGTCTTCGAGAATCCAGCAGCAGTTCATGATGACCGTGTTGAACTGGTGATCGAGGCGCAAGCAGACATCGACATGGATGAGCATGATGACGGCAGTTCTGAGAGTGGGTCGGACAGATCGACCAGCACAGAGCCTCGCAGATCAGTCCTCATCTACTCTATAGATGCAGACCCAACGCATTGCAGACCGCGCTGGGAGACCTACGAAAAACTGCACAGTGATTTGGCGCATCATATGAGACTGAGCAGTCACGATGTCACCATGTTCCACAGTGTTTCAGCTGTGCCAGAAGATTTGCAACTTGCAAGAGTGCATCCTTTTCTTTGCCAGAAGCCCCAGGACATTACGGAGGGTTCCACGTTTCAATTGGTGCTCTTGGACGTGGAATTTCATAATGCAATGCCTTCATTGGATCCGGAAGTAGTACGGCGGGTGAAGCTACTTCCTAAGACCATCTCCAGGAAGGTACTACTTGCTGTCCTGGGCCTACAACCGTATTGTAGGTATGCACGAAACATTTGCTTTGTCTGGCACAACAACCATTTACTTGGACCACAGCACAAGTCCCTCCTTGACATTCGTCATGGAGACTATGTACGAGTTGCAGTACCACCAGCTCGAGGAGTTTTGCGTCAGTACTACACTCGAGAAGTTGCACAATGTTTTCGCAGAGGATACACGGCCACCAACATACCGACTGTTCTTGAAAACTACCCAGCAGGGTTCGACGTGGCCGACATGCCCGTGATTGACACCTTTGCCTATGTCCCACGAGTGGAAGACTTGGACTATGATAGAGATGCCATGTCATTGTTCCAACTTCCAGGGCCAACATGCCCTGAATTTGACGCATGGCCCCCGTTTCTGCAGCGACCATGGCCCCCGTTTCTGCAGCGACCGATCGAGGCTTCTCCTTGGGAGTGCAAGGTAGCAGATGAGGATCGTCGTGAGGGGGACCTACCGGCTGCGAGCATTGAGCCTCCTGCAGAGCCAGACAGACCTGAGCTTGCTTTCGGCGAAATTGTTCATTTTCTACATGAGCTGCGTCAAGGCTGGGAACTACACGCAGCTGTTGAACAAGAAGAAGACGGCAGGGTCCTCTATGTCAACACGTGGTATTCTGATCATGAACGCTTTCCTGACTGTGAACAAATGCGACCAGTGCGATTACGTGCTGATACATGGAACTGGCCAGACCAAATTGCTGAAGCATGGGACGATCGAGTTGATCCAGATGCTGTTCTGGACTTTTTCCTCATCAGGCCCATTCCTAGAGCATCATGGCCTGGAAGCTCAGTTGTCCCTCATGTACTGATTGTGCAACATCCACGACCATCACGGAGGAGTGTTCACATCTATGCAATTGATGCAGGGGAAGGCATCACGACAGCGAGGTCCTTTGTCACCGTCGTTGATGACCGAGTGTCCAAGCCCTCCTTCTATGAAGTACTTGGCATTGAAACAGGGAGGATGGTCGAGAGCCTCATTGACTGCATGGTCTCTCATGGAGACACCGAGATCAATCACTATGAGCTATTTCATGTGCGTCATGGGTTTGGCTTCTTAGTCATCTTGAACCATCTACGAGACATCATTTCCAGGGCTGCATCGTCTTCGGCAAGTTCCACCGCGAGATCGTCAGGTTTACACCTTCTCCAAACAGCTGCCAGTCGTGTGACTCTCACACTTGAGGAGCAACTGCAAGACGATCTCGTTGAGGATGCAGGATCAAGGAGTTTTGAAGTGCTTCAAGTTCATTGGGCTGCGGAGCCTCAGCCACATCCCACGTACATTGAGGTCCCGCTGGGTGCAGACGATTCTGTAATTCAGCTTGAATTTCAGAAGTGGGGTTTGTTTTGCAAGCCAGTCGGCTGCAGAGAGCGAGGAAGAACAGTATGTCTGCCTCAGTCATCCTCCCCCCACGAGCTCTTGCACTATGTCTTTGTCAACATGGACCTGACCCACATGGAGCCGCTCTTCATGCACTCCTGCGTGCAGAACATGACGATGCATGAGATCATGGTACACCTGCACAAACTAGGTTTTTGGCGAGCCGTGGTTGTTCAACGAGATGAACCCTGGCCTGGCATTCACAAAGTTTGCTTCCAAGACCAACAAGTTGTCGTTTCGAAAGCTACAGGTAGAGCACGAGGGCAACCAGTTTGGCCAGCTCCGCAAATGGATTTTTCTGGCCTTCTCCCACATTATCATGGATGCCAAGCTTTCCCGAGCAAACAGCTCATTGATCTTGGCATCACCGAGCAGGATATCTTTGATCTCTTTGACTCACATCACAATCTTCTTCAAGTACCTGTTCCTGAGGATGCACCCGCAGAAATACGATCTGCAATTGACTCCTGTGATTCCGACATACCCTTGGAGGAATTGAATCGCCTGCTGATCTACACGGATGGATCATCTTTGAGCGGCCTCAAGCATCTTCCGCCTCAACGAGCAGAAGAGGAAGGGCTTGGCGACACTTGGGCCATGGTTGTACTGGGCGAGAGATATCAACCTCCGGGGCTGCGTTTCATTGGATGGAGCGCGCAACCCGTTATCTACGGGCAGGAGCACAATTTGCATCTGGGAGCGCAACGCCTAGGAGCCGACATTGCAGAGAAGGAAGGCTTGAGCTGGGCTGGACTTTGGCGGCTGAGCCAAAACTGGAGCATTCCTACTTGCTTTAGATCGGACTCCAGGATTGCGTTGGGACAAGCGTCTGGACAAACGGGGACCGCCCTGATTGACGAGACGTTCACCTTCCTACGTGGCATTTTTCAGGCCAATGAGTCAGCACTCGGACATCATGGAGTTGCTTACTCACACGTGCCAGGACATGCGGGTGAACCATGGAATGAATGTTGTGATTGGCTTGCGAAAAGGGAGCGTGAGAGGAGTTTTTACTGCCCCCGCCCCCAACTTGACATGGGGAAATGGAAGAAAGCTGTTGGACACCTGTGGATGGTCTTTGGATCGCATCCAGATTTGCCCACTTTTTGCGGCAATGGCTTGCATGCACCAACCCCGGCACTTCCTCCTGCCCGGGAACCTCCTTGTGGTGATCAAGGTGAAGCTGACAGTCACACCACTAGGAGGACTATGCAGTTTGCTTTGAGTGCGTGTTCAGCCAATGTCAACTCCTTGAGCCAGACTCCTGAAGGGCACGAAGGCAAAATTGGGTATCTCAGACAACAACTTCGTTCTCTGAGGTTGAACTTCTTGGGCATCCAGGAAGCGAGGACACAAGAAATTTGCACTTGCGTTGATCAGATCTATCGACTGGCTTCTGGCTGCGATGGTCGACACCAAGGAGTTGAATTGTGGATCGACCTCGCGCAGCCGTACGGATGGGTCCAAGGTCAAGCATGCTATTTTGAAAAAGGTGACTTTCAAATTGCATACAAAGATCCTCGTATTCTCCTGGTGCGTGTAGATACACCCTACTGGCATTGCTGGCTTTTGGTTGCATACGCACCTCAGAGTGGATTGCCCTGGACAACCCGCGAAACATGGTGGGGGCACCTTTCTGATGTTGTACGACGGCGGAATGAGAATGAGTCCATCCTTGTCATGATCGATGCGAATGCAGCACCGGGCAGCCCAGATGGACGCACAGTTCATGGCACAGATCATAGAACATCCTCCAGTACACCACTATTTCGAGGATTTGCAGAAGACCATGACCTATGTGCGCTGAACACCACACAGGCTCACCAGGGAACTGATAAGACCTGGACAGATCCTTCTGGAGAGCGTGCCTACTGCATTGACTATGTGTTAGCTTCGCAAGACTTGGCTGTGACGTGCGTTCTTTCACGTGTTGTACCTGAACTTGATTTGGGGCATGGCATGTGGGATCATGAAGCGGTTGCAGCCGAAATGTGTTGGAGGGCTAGTGTTCGCCAACATGCAAAACGGATGAAGAAGATCAAGAAGGTTGACCCAAGCAAGATCACGGCATCGATCTCTGCCGACATCCTTGAGTCTTATCAGCCAGCAGCCTGGGGCATAGATATTGAGTCGCATGTTGATGAGTTCAATGCACAAGTCGTGCATGGGCTACGTCTGAAATGTCACAAGACCCTTGATGGTCCAAAAAAGTCATACATTTCAGATGCACTATGGAAGTTGCGACATGACAAGCTGGAGCTCAAGGAACGGTTGAAAGGTGTTCGTCGACGCGGCCGAGAAGAAGGCCTTGTCACCATTTTCCGCAACTGGGCAAGTCTTCGACGTTTCCACAAGCCAGTTGAGGGAAGCCGCTTCTTTGAGTATGGGTCATTCCTGCTTTGCTCCAATGTTAAGTTGACGGCAGCTTTCCGCAACATCACTCAACAACTACGCGATGGACTCAAGACGGCTAGAAAGAAGCTCATTTGTCAGAAGTTTGAGGAGATGCACCCTGAAGCGTCTGCGGCCCAAATTCTGCACGAACTTCGGCCGATCTTGGGACCGACCAACCTCAAGAAGCAGAAGGTCAGCACGCTACCGTATGTCCGCAACAGCGACGGAGACATTTGCAGCCTCCCCAACGAAGCAGTTGCTGTCTGGTCAGACTTCTTTCGCCAGATGGAAGGAGGCGAGAGGATGCCACTTGAACGACAGCGTGAAATTTGGCGACAAAACCTTGTCGAGTTCAGCCAATCTGAGTTTCACATTGCAGGTGGCGATATACCCAACTTGGCCGCTCTGGAGGCTGCCTATCGCCGCATCAATCCGACGAAGGCAGTCGGGCCTGATGAGGTTTATCCTGGTTTTTGTCGCTTGACACCACATCTCCTCGCTCGCAAGACCTATGGGCAGTTATTGAAGCTGCTGACACACGGGCAAGAGGCCCTGATTCACAAAGGAGGGGTTTTACACCCGATTTGGAAGATGAAAGGTCCACGTGACCTATGTTCATCATACAGAAGCATCCTCATATCCAGCCACGTTGGAAAGAGTTTGCATCGGAGCCTACGTCAGCATCAGACAGGGCTTTTCTCCAAGTTCCTCCAGACTGAACAGCTTGGGGGACGCCCTCGGATCCCAGTCACGCTGGGTGTCCACGTTGGGCGCGCTTTTCTGCGATCTCGGAAGCCTCTCGGCCACAATGTAGCCATGCTGTACCTCGACCTCACGGAAGCATTCTATCGAATCCTCAGGCCGCTTGTGGTGGGTGGCCCTATTGACGACGAGCTCATCATGCACGTGGGAGCGCGTTTGGGAATGTCTACAGACTTGATGACGGAGCTCTACAAGCATCTTGAGGAGCCCACTGCGCTCTCGCAAGCTCAAGTTCCTCTTCACCTTCAAAATGCCATTCGTGCGTTGCATGAAGATACGCACTTTCATGTAAGAGGGCCGCGAGATGTTTGTAGGACGGCATTGGGCTCACGGCCAGGCGACTGCTTCGCGGATGTGATCTTCTCCTATCTGTGGGGTCGCATTCTCCATTCCCTTCAGTCTCAGCTGCAGGAGATCGGACTGGGCGAAAATATTGCAGAAGAGCCAGGCCTGCGACTTCTTTCACAAAGCCCGCAGGTGCATGGAGATCTTTGTCGGCCTTTCTTAGGGCCCACGTGGATGGACGACACATGCGTGTGTGTCTCAGATGAATGCCCAGTCAGGCTCGAACGCAAAATCACGCAGGCCTCAGGGATGCTTTTGAGTTTGTGCGAGTCTCATGGCCTCTCACCCAATTTGCAACCGGGGAAATCAGAAGTTCTTTTGGCGTTTTCTGGCCGTGGCTCGAGACGCATGAAGATTCGATACTTTGGTCCCCAGTCCGACAGGACATTGACGCTGGTTGGTGAAGTTGAGACCAAGAAGATCAGAGTGGTGAACAAGTATCATCACTTGGGCTGCGTGATTCACCACCGTTCAGACAATCGAGATGAGTCACGCAGAAGACTTGGCATCGCACAACAAGCATTCACTCAGCATCGGCGACATCTTCTTCAAAACCCAGCTCTGTCTATGAAGAGAAGAACAGAGTTGTTTGTCACATTGATCATGAGCCGCTTCTGCTACGGCACGGAGTCTTGGACATTCTCTGACAATAGGAGCCGTGTCCACTTGCACAATGCATTGATGAGGCTCTTTCGCCGTTTGCTGCGTCTTGGACCTGATGTCCACCTACAAGACGATGACATTTTGGAGGCAACGGGATTGAACACTCCAACTGAAATCTTGCGTTTGACACGATTGAGGTACATCGGCACGCTCTACAAATGTCAAGAGCAAGTTCCTTGGGGGCTCCTCAACCAAGATTTTTCTTGGACAGCACTTGTAGCAGATGACCTGCAATGGATGTGGGCGCAGTTATCCGGTGCGTCCACGTTGCCAGATCCTTCACAAAACTTTGCAGCATGGGAAGCCATTCTCCTTTATCGCACATCATACTGGAAACGGCTTGTGAAAAGGGCGGGGATGCATGCTGTCCGACAGCGTGGCAATTTGCAGCGAGTGCTCGCCTTTCACCGGCGCTTTGTTGATCTATTTCATCAAGTTCCAGGAGAAGCTGCCTTTTTCAACAAGTATGCGGCGGAGGTTGACATGCCTGAGCCCGACAAGGAATTACCACAGGCATGCATGTGTTGCAAAATGGTTTTCAAAAGCAGAGGAGGACTAGGGGCTCACCTTTTCAAGGTTCATGGCATTGTTGCGAAAGTTCGTTTGCTTTTTGACCAGACTTCTTGCGGGGCATGTTTGCGGGAGTTTCATACTCTGAGCAAGCTTCAGAGTCATCTTCAACGAGATCGGCGATGCAGAGAAGAACTATGGGGTCGCAGACGTTATCTTCGTCCTTGCGAAGGCAGTGGTTCAACGTGCAATGTTCAGTTGAGCCAGCGGCATGATGGGATCTTGCCTCCCCTACAAGGCGCTGGGCCGAAGCTTCCGGCTGGTCCTCTTGTGCCCATCCCGGACTATGACCTTGAGCTTGCGGAGCGCATCTACTTGCACATCCTTGAAGATGATGGGCATACCCCACTGTCGGAGGTGATTCGCGACACCATTACGGCTTGTCCAGTGTCTTGGGAGTGCTGCAGAGCCACTTTGGACTATTTGCTCACCGAGCTCACTGTTGAGGATATTGAGCACCTGCCGATTCAGGATTTTGACATGAAGCGGGTTCTACATGACCTCCGAGCACCTGATGCGTGGGACTTCTTGCATGTGGCTGGTGGCGGGCGACAACCGGCCGTGCGATCCACGGCCATGGAAGATATTGAGCGACAATGCATGGTGCGGGCTGAGGGAGGCCTTGGCCGAGCACGCATCTGGCCGATTCCTCGGCCAATGATGCGCGAGCGCTACGTGATCCACGCTTTTTCAGGGAGAAGGAGACTGGGAGACTTCCAACACTTCGTGGAGGCGATCCAGCCGGCGCATGCAGGCACCACGATCCACACCATCTCTGTGGACATAGTGGTTGACCCCATATGGGGGGACGTTTCACGCCCAGAGGTCAGAAGCTTCTGGCTCAACGCCGTGAAGAGTCGATATGTGGTGGGAGCCATGATGGGTCCACCATGCGAAACATGGTCTCAAGCAAGGGGCAAGCACTTGGATGAGGATGGACTGCAGGGGCCGCGACACGCTCCTCGAGTCCTGCGGGACCTTGACGCCATTTGGGGAAGGGTTTCTCTTGCTCTTCGTGAACTTCACCAATTGGACATCGGGAATCTCCTCCTCTTGTTTGCGCTGGAGCTGCTGATTCAGCTAGCATTGGCTGATGGCATTGGAGGCCTGGAGCACCCGGCGGCTCCCAAAGATGCCAGCAAAGCGAGCATCTGGAGGTTGCCACTGATTGCCTATCTCCTTTCCTGGCCCGAATTTGACTTTGTTGAGATCTCGCAGGGGCTATGGGGGGCACCAAGCAAGAAGCCAACTGGCCTTTTGCTGCTGAACATGACGGAGATGGTTCCGCAGCTGCGAGCGTGGCAGACGGCGAGTGATGTACCGCGCAATGTCGCGATCGGCCTCACCAAAGAGGGAGTATGGGCCACCAGTGCTCTTAAAGAATATCCGCCTGCTTTATGTGCAGGTTTAGCAGGCGGTTTTGTAGGGACTTTGCGACAACGCGAAGTTGATGAGTCCCTGGAAGCGTCCGAAGATTTCGTGAGGCAGGCCCAGTGTATGATTGTCCACGACTTTGGGTCTTGTGCAGGCCCCGATTTCGCCGGATAGCTTCCGTTTTCTTTTTCCTTCAGCTGCGCAGGGACCGTTTGCGCAGTCATTGAATTCAAGCTTGGCCGCAGTTGATTCTTCGATGAGCCATGTGGGAAAAAAAAAAAAAATATATATATATATATAGTATGCATTGTTTTTTTTGTGATGTATTTTGGTCCAGTTTTCCATGATTTTACAGCAATCCTCTCTATTTGGTGGTGAAAAACCATTGTTTCTGGGTGTTCCATGGTTTTCCAGCCATTGTCCCGGTAAAAACCCATGGTTTTTCTGAGTTTTTCTGCAATTGTCCCCAGCTTTCCCCCATTTTTCAACGGCTGTCGCCGTTGGACCGTTGGAGGTGGATTCAAAAGCATCCACGAGGTGCAAGAAGTGCTGGGTATCTTTGGGAAAAAAGTGGAGCCTTGGCAGCAGTGGCCATTTTCGGACAACCGCGTTTTTTTGTAGCTTTGATATGCTTTGATTACCCATAGGATCCATGGTGCTGGTATGCATATATGCTAACATTGGGGGTATATTGATGGTAAATGTTACCATATATAGCATACATGGATCCTATGGGTTATGGATGTATAGCTATGGATTTGGAACGATAAAATTATAGCTGTGGCCATGACGATTTTTATAGACACATTGCCAGAAGCAGTCGGCAGGTCTTTGACTCTGTTCCTGTGGATGTTTTGCACATGTTATAACTTATAGTGTGGTACAGCCAATAAACCATCCCTAATAGTACCATAAATGGGTAGTAAACTCTATCCCTAAATGGTAGGTTTATTGGGGTTACCACATCCTCCAGTTAGTTTCATGGGATTGTGATCCTCGGTTGTCGCTTCTCTACATCAGCTACAGCAGCCAATGCCTGGCTGCCACATCGACTTTTGGCCATCACAAGGAGACATGTGTCATTTTACCCTAGGGTAAAGTAAGATGAATGTGGAACATATTGGAACATCAACCATTTGTAGACGATTTTCTGGGGAAACCATGGCTTTTCATGGCTTTTCCAGGTCGCAAAAGTTGTTCACCTCCTTGGTTTCTGAGGTCAAGAGTGTTGAGGAGTCGTTGATGCCACGGTCCCGCTAGTCGCACGCGCTGAGCACGTGACTTGGGTCACAAAAAAAACCTTGTTCCATTCAACAACCCAGGGGCATGCTCAGTGTTGATGTGCTGCAAGATGTTAAAGAGCAGCCACAAGTCCAAAATAGTCCCAGCAGATCTCTACTGATATTATGATGCAATGATGATATCATACCCACTAACATCTGAATGGAACAAGTACTTCTGTAACTTTATGAACACCTGCTAGTGCCAGGTGATCAAGCTTGTGAAATAAGCTTCAAGGGGTTAGGCGGTTAGGCTTTCTTTGCCGCTACCAGGCTACGATGCAAGTGGTTGGATGCACAATTCGCAGTTGCATTGCTTCAATTAGTTTCAAAGCTGAAAATTCACTGCAGGCTGGAGACTAATGACTTTCATGGCCAGCATCATTGTTGGCAAGTGCCTAAAAATGAGTGGCAGACACTGTCCAGCTTCCAATTCTTCAGTGGTTTCATTGAGGTGGTGCTACATGCGTTTACATCCTGACTGCATTTTGTTTTACTGATGTGGGTATGGATCAATACCTATTAATACCATTTTTAGGGGGATGAACATCCATTTACCAGCTATTTTGATGTTCACCAGGGGTACAAGGTTTTGACACACTGCCATGTTTCTTCATGTTGTGCTGATGTGCTGTTTTCACCGCAGATGGTATTGCACTCATGGACGGCATCGATCCATCCTGATCCCACGCCTTCGAAAACTATGGCTCTAGGGACCAGCTGAAGTGCTTGGTATATGCCTCGGATGATGCTGACTGGAAGAGTCTTTCTTTCGGATGATTCAAACAACCCAGGAGCACAGATCTTGATGAGCCAAGCATAGCTAAGCTTTAAACAAAAACAAACCCAAGAGAAGTAGAAATTGCGCCCAACACATGCCAGGAATCTTTGCAAAAAAAAAAAACTGACGACGTGCCGCAAGTTGTTTTTTCCGCATTGGCCATGACTTCAACAGAGGAGGAGATTCCGAGCACCAAGGCTGGGGGGAAGCGGTGGTCATCCCCTGAAATGACGGGCTGGTGGATCCAATGAACTTGTGAAGGAATACACGGCCATTGTATGTATATATATATACACCCATAAGCCAGAAGTTAGAGGGAGGTTTCCTTAGCGGGGGTACCCCACATCATCCAAGTCATTAGACCTCCAAATGTTGGATCTTTGAGATCTTTGAGGATCTTTGAGGTATCTCAGGTGAAAAAGACCTGCTGTTGGGATATGTTGGGATATGGCAGGAAGACACCAATGACGATGAAGTCGACATGGAGAACTACAAGGAGGACGCAGCCCGCTACAAAATTACTATGATAAACTGACTGTTGGAAGATGTTTGAAGGGGTGGCTGAATCCTTAGTGAATACTTGTTAATATAAAACCTACTCGTAACAGTGGAACCACTGACAAGCAAAAGAGGTGCGCCAGGAGTCGTTTAGCATTTGAGAAGCACAAGCTGCAATTTAGGTTGCTGCCATGCGACACAAATGACTCCAATGGAGGCTATTATATCTTCAAATTGCAAGGCTCCGCGTCAAGGATACTCTGGTATCAACCACGGGCCATACTGATCATAATCATTCAACCAACGAATGCATCATTGCAATCAAAATCATATACACATAATATATATATATATTTATTTATAATCATTTTCAAATGCACGAACTCATGTGAAGTGTGTGACAAGTCGAAGTGTGTGTGCTATTTTCGGCCCCGGACAGAATCACAACTGTGCCAGGAAATTGAACGACTAGTTCGTCGTCATCGCAACGAAAAGCGCGCGTCCCAGTGGGAGATGGTTCCATTGTAATCATACCATCATGTACCAAGTACCTCTCTCACCATCGATGAGAATAGAATATGATATGAAATGCGTTGACTATCACATCCCATCTAAAGATGCAGCCTGGGATATCCTTGGAATTCCTTGGATATCCTGGGTATTTGCATGCTAGATACCGCTCCAGGCACCTAATAAAAGTGGTCCGTTTGGTTCCGTTTGGTTCCTCGTCTCCGCAGGCATGCTCCAGAAGTCCTCCCTTTCGACCAGGATGTGGTCGAAACCATGTCAGAGGCGTGGTTTCAGCTGGTGAAGATGTGTGTGGCTCCGGGATTACAGGGATGGTAATACAGTGTGTGTGTGTATATATAGCCTCGTCCCAGGTCTTGGAACTGCGCAAACCCGAATTAGGTTGGTAAAACTTGTCAATTCCGTGACGATGACAAGTTTCATTAGGGTCATCATCATCATCATCATCATCATCAGCATCAGCATCAGCATCAGCATTAGTATCATCATCATCTGCAAGTTCACATGAACGTTAACATCCCACCCCATCCCCCCCCCACCCCACCCCGCGTGTGCGTAGCATCAACTGCTCCTGCAAGTTCACATGAACGTTAACATCCCACCCCATCCCCCCACCGCATCGTATGTAGTTCCAGGACTTGGGACGAGCCTATATATACA
>CAMXCT020004462.1:0-22500 GCA_947184155.2 Cladocopium goreaui
CACTTTTTTGGCGTGGTTCTGGCACTCGCTCGTCCTTCAGAGCCCTGGTGTTTTCCCCCCCGGCAGGTGATTTTTTCGAACCTGTTTTACTGCTAGCAGCCTCCAGCAACAGAATCTGTCGAAAAATTGTGTTTTTCTAGGATATCAGACGACACGTTAGGCACTTCTATATATCTTGTATATATTTCTATAGGGTTTCAGACGTCACGTTTGGCAATTTTCTCATTTATATGGCACCAATGGGTGTCAAGAACATGGGCAAGAGCATGCAAAAGGGCAGCAGCAGCAGCAGCAGAAGCAGCAGCAGCAGCAGCAGCAGTTGCAGTTGTTTCTTGCTTTGGAAGCTGTTTGATTGCAGCAGCACGACAGCAGCACCACAGCAGCAGCACAGCAGCAGCAGCCACCAGCAGCAGCACCAGCAGCAGGCAGCAGGCCGCCGCAGGCAGCAGCAGGCCGCCGCAGGCAGCAGCAGGCAGCAGCAAGCATCAGTAGGCAGCAGCAGACACAAGCAGACGCAGCAGCAGTACGCGCAACGGCAGCAGTGCAGCAGCTAGCAGCACGAAAAATTGTGGTTTTCAAGGATGGCACCAATGGCTAGCAGCCAGCGCCAGTAGCAGCCAGCAGCCAGTAGCCGCCAGCAGCCAGTAGCCAGCAGCCTACCCAAAATCTCTAGATTTTTCTAGGATTTCAGACGACACGTTAGGCACTTTTTTGGCGTGGTTCTGGCACTCGCTCGTCCTTCAGAGCCCTGGTGTTTTCCCCCCCGGAAGGTGATTTTTTCGAACCTGTTTTACTGCTAGCAGCCGCCAGCAACAGAATCTATCGAAAAATTGTGTTTTTCCAAGCAGACGCAGCAGCAGTAAGCGCAACGGCAGCAGTGCAGCAGCTAGCAGCACGAAAAATTTGTTTTTCTAGGATGGCACCAATGGGTGTCAAGAACGTGGGCAAGAGCACGCAAAAGGTGCACATAGCCAGTAGCTAGCAGCCAGCGCCAGTAGCAGCCAGCAGCCAGTAGCCAGCAGCCTACCAAAAATCTAGATTTTTCTAGGATTTCAGACGACACGTTAGGCACTTTTTTGGCGTGGTTCTGGCACTCGCTCGTCCTTCAGAGCCCTGGTGTTTTCCCCCCGGCAGGTGATTTTTTCGAACCTGTTTTACTGCTAGCAGCCGCCAGCAACAGAATCTATCGAAAAATTGTGTTTTTCTAGGGTGTCAGACGACACGTTAGGCACTTCTATATATCTTGTATATATTTCTATAAGGTTTCAAACGTGACGTTTGGCAGTTTTCTCGTTTATATAGCACCAATGGGTGTCAAGAACATGGGCAAGAGCACGCAAAAGGTGCACATAGCCAGTAGCTAGCAGCCAGCGCCAGTAGCAGCCAACAGCCAGTAGCCAGCAGCCTACCAAAAATCTAGCTTTTTCTAGGATTTCAGACGACACGTTAGGCACTTTTTTGGCGTGGTTCTGGCACTCGCTCGTCCTTCAGAGCCCTGGTGTTTTCCCCCCCGGCAGGTGATTTTTTCGAACCTGTTTTACTGCTAGCAGCCTCCGCAACAGAATCTGTCGAAAAATTGTGTTTTTCTAGGATGTCAGACGACACGTTAGGCACTTCTATATATCTTGTATATATTTCTATAGGGTTTCAGACGTCACGTTTGGCAATTTTCTCATTTATATGGCACCAATGGGTGTCAAGAACATGGGCAAGAGCATGCAAAAGGGCAAGCAGCAGCAGCAGCAGAAGGCCGCAGCAGCAGCAGCAGCAGTTGTTTCTTGCTTTGGAAGCTGTTTGATTGCAGCAGCACGACAGCAGCACCACAGCAGCAGCAGCCACCAGCAGCAGCACCAGCAGCAGGCAGCAGGCCGCCGCAGGCAGCAGCAGGCAGCAGCAAGCATCAGTAGGCAGCAGCAGACACAAGCAGACGCAGCAGCAGTACGCGCAACGGCAGCAGTGCAGCAGCTAGCAGCACGAAAAATTGTGGTTTTCAAGGATGGCACCAATGGCTAGCAGCCAGCGCCAGTAGCAGCCAGTAGCCAGCAGCCTACCAAAAATCTCTAGATTTTTCTAGGATTTCAGACGACATGTTAGGCACTTTTTTGGCGTGATTCTAGCACTCGCTCGTCCTTCAGAGCCCTGGTGTTTTCCCCCGGCAAGTGATTTTTTCGAACCTGTTTTACTGCTAGCAGCCGCCAGCAACAGAATCTATCGAAAAATTGTGTTTTTCCAAGCAGACGCAGCAGCAGCAAGCGCAACGGCAGCAGTGCAGCAGCTAGCAGCACGAAAAATTGTGTTTTTCTAGGATGGCATGGGTGTCAAGAACGTGGGCAAGAGCACGCAAAAGGTGCACATAGCCAGTAGCTAGCAGCCAGCGCCAGTAGCAGCCAGCAGCCAGTAGCCAGCAGCCTACCAAAAATCTAGATTTTTCTAGGATTACAGACGACACGTTAGGCACTTTTTTGGCGTGGTTCTGGCACTCGCTCGTCCTTCAGAGCCCTGGTGTTTTCCCCCCGGCAGGTGATTTTTTCGAACCTGTTTTACTGCTAGCAGCCGCCAGCAACAGAATCTATCGAAAAATTGTGTTTTTCTAGGGTGTCAGACGACACGTTAGGCACTTCTATATATCTTGTATATATTTCTATAGGGTTTCAAACGTGACGTTTTGCAGTTTTCTCGTTTATATAGCACCAATGGGTGTCAAGAACATGGGCAAGAGCACGCAAAAGGTGCACATAGCCAGTATAGCTAGCAGCCAGCGCCAGTAGCAGCCAACAGCCAGTAGCCAGCAGCCTACCAAAAATCTAGCTTTTTCTAGGATTTCAGACGACACGTTAGGCACTTTTTTGGCGTGGTTCTGGCACTCGCTCGTCCTTCAGAGCCCTGGTGTTTTCCCCCCCGGCAGGTGATTTTTTCGAAACTGTTTTACTGCTAGCAGCCTCCAGCAACAGAATCTGTCGAAAAATTGTGTTTTTCTAGGATGTCAGACGACACGTTAGGTACTTCTATATATCTTGTATATATTTCTATAGGGTTTCAGACGTCACGTTTGGCAATTTTCTCATTTATATGGCACCAATGGGTGTCAAGAACATGGGCAAGAGCACGCAAAAGGGCAGCAGCAGCAGAAGCAGCAGCAGCAGCAGCAGCAGCAGCAGCAGCAGCAGCAGTTGTTTCTTGCTTTGGAAGCTGTTTGATTGCAGCAGCACGACAGCAGCACCACAGCAGCAGCAGCCACCAGCAGCAGCACCAGCAGCAGGCAGCAGGCCGCCGCAGGCAGCAGCAGGCAGCAGCAAGCATCAGTAGGCAGCAGCAGACACAAGCAGACGCAGCAGCAGTACGCGCAACGGCAGCAGTGCAGCAGCTAGCAGCACGAAAAATTGTGTTTTTCAAGGATGGCACCAATGGGTGTCAAGAACGTGGGCAAGAGCACGCAAAAGGTGCACATAGCCAGTAGCTAGCAGCCAGCGCCAGTAGCAGCCAGCAGCCAATAGCCACAGAATCGAGGTCGTGGACCTCCCTCGGCTTCTTCACTTTTCCGGGGTCGGCGGCAGGGGCGGCAGCCCTTAAATATATATATATATACACATGGAGTCAAATAGATAAATCAATAGATATGAATAAATATTAAACCAAAAAGTAAAAATAAAACTATATATGTATGCATCAGCGTTGGGCTTGCAATCTAAGGATGTTGGATGTCCAGATCTCCTGGCATTTCTTCAGTCAAGTGGCTTTCAGGAGAAAATAATGCGGACACATGGTGATGGATCAAACACGTATGGAGGTCGAAGGTGCTGGAATCCCAAAGTTATGTCCCAAAGCTATGAATAATCGATGCTGGAATCTCAAAGCTATGACTTAATAGATAGTTTATTAATCACAACCTATATGGAAATCAGTGTTAAGCACACCCCTGTCTGTATCTTTCAGTGCCAGGAGCCTCCGCCAGATTGCTGGCAATTTGCGCAGCTGGAGCCTTTGGTGGACTTTGTGAAGAGGGCTGCTAGTGCTGGTACATTTGTGCCGGACCCTGATATTCCAATCCAAGTCCAACCATGCAGAAAAACTGCTGAGTTGGCCCGTTTGCGAGCTCTTCAAAGATCCCCATAATTCTCCCAAAGGGAAATGCATGAGTATCATATTGTCCCTGCCTGGCTGGGTTCATGAACATTGAAGATGTACTGGTATGTTGCGAAAGGTGAGCAAATGAGAAATGGTTTGGACAATGGCCAGGAAATTCGTTATATGGTGTGTGGGGCTCCTTGTCAACCCAAAGTGGCATGTCTTTGGTATGAACTTCAAACACAAAAATGGCTGGGGTACTTGGACCTGTATTGGGGCATGTTTCTGATTGACGGAGCTTTTACCCACTGATCCACCATCCAATTTGAATCTGCGAGTAGCATTCCCACCGATGCTAAAATCGAAAGATCTCCTGTACTGTGGAGAGTTGGAAGATCCGAACAGACTTGTATTAATAAACCACCAGTTTGAAAATAAAATGACTATATATATATATATATAACATTGATTTATCATATTGTTGTGGGCATAACCCCAAATAAATAGTAAGGGATTACTAATCCGGGGTTGATTACAAATCATGATCAGAAGTTTGAAACCCTTAAGTTTCAAGGGACCACAGACCCAAGCAACAAATTTAAAGTTATGTGCATCGTACTGCGACTGATTCTCAAGTTTTTGACCCTGCTATTTCCCTCTGGATCCAAGTACCTTAGGCTATATATACTTGGGAGGGTTAAGCATACTGCAGAAAATAGTTTTTGGATATAGGCTTTGGTTTTGGCCCCTGCTCTGCTGCACCTCCAGATCGAGGAAGACATTCTTTCCAGTGCAGCCATTTGTGCAGCGTCCTTGTGGGGTGGATTTCGGGCTTGGCTTCAGTGAGAGGAAGGGAATGGGCTCAAAGAAATTCCCACGTAAATGGGAGCTTCGGGAATGCAAGTTTGACGATTCCCACATCAACTCCCATTTCCTGAATCTATCTCATAATATGGGCAAAGATTTGCATTTCCCATTTTGTGGGTTGGACAACTTGTGGATTCCAATTTTGGGTTTCCCAATGTGGGTTCCAAAATTATTTAATTACAGAATTTGGTAACCCAAATTTGGCATTAATTAATATGTAGTGGTTCCAGTTTTCCTAATTTGGGTTCCCGAATTCTGGAAATATTGAATTAGGTGTCCTTTTTTCACAGTTTGGGTTCCCATATTAGTCCCAAATTCTAGAATCTGATTTCCCAAGTTTCCCGCTTTGGGTTCCCATATGCAATTTTCAATTTGGATTTCCATATTTCCCAATTTGGGTTCCCACATTAGTCCCAAATTCTAGAATCTGATTTCCCAAGTTTCCCGATTTGGGTTCCCATATGGTATTGTCGATTTGGATTTCCCTATTTGGGTTCCCAGGTTAGTCCCAAATTCTAGAATCTGATTTCCCAAGTTTCCCGCTTTGGGTTCCCATATGGTATTGTCGATTTGGATTTCCCAATTTGGGTTCCCATATGTTAGTCCATATTTCAATTTGGGTTCCCATGTTAGTCCCAAATTCTAGAATCTGATTTCCCAAGTTTCCCGCTTTGGGTTCCCATATGCCATTTTCGATTTGGATTTTCGTGTTTCCCAATTTGGGTTCTATATAGTTTCCCATTTTTGGGTGGATTTGCCTAGTGTGGAATGATGTTGTTCCCATATTGTTTAGATGGTCAACGTTAAATTTGCGTTAAAATGCGTTAGAAGACCGTGCTCAGGCACTTCTGAGCGTTAATTTGCTTTAAATTGCGTTAAAATTATTCCCTTGAGAATCCACCTACAAATCAACTGGGTTGGGATAAGTTTCAGCCTAAAAGCATTTGAAATGTGGGATTTCAATCCACATGTGTGCATTCCCTGCAGGAGGCATGTCGGGCAGTAGACCTACTGCGGCCAAATCCATGGCCAAAGCTCCAGCCCCGCAGGCGTGGAAGTTGGAATTGCTTTGAATAGCCAATATTGGATTGATATAGCATGTAGGGTGGGCTCTGTCTAAACAAAATACCACTACTAGGGGCTTAAGCCATAATTCAAATGTAATATCTCAAGGCCAATAGCACATGATCTTGTGAGCTGGATGGCGTATCATGTGGTGATGTTCCAACAGACTAAAAAAGTATTTCATTACCTAGTTACCTGTTGCACCAAAACAGACTAGAAAAGGTTACATCCCAGACATGACCAATAAGGACTTCAATACCCTTACCGTGGAAAATCCAATCGTACCTACTGTTCGGAATGTTTTTGGGTCAAACAAATTTAATCCGATCCCCCTGCAGCTTGCCCAAAAAGCCAAAACACCCTGCTCCTTCCTTGGCCATCACGTAGGCGCCTTTGACCTCAAGGGGGACCAGTTTCGACTTCGACTCTGAGATGGCGAAGTTGAATGAGCGGTTGCATGTGGCTGAAGGACTACCGAATGATGATGGTGGTGCTGAAAAGGGTTCCTTTTTGAAATTTAAAGACTGGGCCAACTGGGATACAGCATCCGCAATTTTCAATAATGTATATTAATTTCTGTGCGTTCAATTAACACATGACCATTACCACAGTGGAAGTCCATCCACATAGGAAAATATGCAGCCTTCAGCCATATTATGAAAAATATTTTTCTACCATTGTTTTGGGCTATTCATCGCTAGCCTGGTTCCAACTTGCTAAGGTGTGAAGCCAGTTGCAACACCTGTCCGAGCTCCAAAGCCACTCAGAAGACTTGAACCACCGACCGCCTTTACACCTAATCGATCACCTGACATGAAGAAACTGAAGGTTGAAGCAGGTGCTGAGGAGGCGGGTTGGTGACAATATGTGATAACTCTACATGTTCAAGCCCCAAAAAGGAAGTAGGAGTCTTTAAAAAGAACATGTGTGGGTCCATTTCACGCACCTTGGGACACTTGGGGAAACAATTAGTCATGAGGTGCTTGGCTCATAGCTGCCCTTCCTGTTCCAGGCGCCCAGACCGAAGCCATCATCAGTGCACTTCCGATCGCCTATGTCAGTGGGCAGCACGTGTGGGGGTGACTTGGGTGACTTGTTTGCAGAGATGACTAGACCTAAGATGGATAGATAGATAGAATGATACAACCATAGGTACATACATATGTGCATATATAAAAACAAAGCATAACACAGCACAGTACTATAATAGAGCAACATTTTATTTTAAAGCAATGCAGAACATAACAGCACATGACATTGCAGTACATATCATTACACTACATTACATACATATGTAAATCAAAACACCCATACATCTATCTATACATCTATACATCTGTGCATCTATACATCTATACATTTATGCATCTATACAACTATACATCTATATATACATACATTGCATACATACATTACATTGCATTACAGCACATTACATTACATACATGACACTACATTACACTACATTGCATTACATTACACTGCATTACGCTACATTACACTACATTACCTTACATTACATTACACTACACTAGGTTACATTACATAATTACATACTATGCATACATACAGCGCAAGACATAACAGAAGTACACGGCATAACACAACATCACATAACAACACATATCAAAAATACGTGTGCACATGTATACACATACATACATCCATACATCGATGTATCTATATATCTGTGTATATATATATATCTATCTATCTATCTATTTATCCAAAGGGTTGAAAAAAAGGGTGCTTCTTCGTGCCCTGCCGGGGATCAGTTCATATGATCGATATTTTCATCTGTATATACTTCTGTGTCTACATCTTAATACATATATATATATAATTATATATTTATATCTATATGGAGTTCCATGGAGGTCTGTTGGGAACATGTTGGGTTCTTTGGTGAGCCATATGGCCTTCCATGGAGGTCTCTGGGAGGGAAAAAACACATCCAACCAAAAGTTTTTTTTGGGGGGGCAATTCTTTGCAGTCCAGAGATCGTCTGGAACTTGATATCTATCTATACTATCTGTCTGTCTGTCTGTCTGTCTGTCTGTCTGTCTGTCTGTTGTCTGTCTGTCTGTCTGTCGGTCGGTCGGTCTGTCTGTCTGTCTGTCTGTCTGTCGTGTCTGTCTGTCTGTCTGTCGTGTCTGTCGTGTCTGTCTGTCTGTCGGTCGGTCTGTCTGTCTGTCTGTCTCTGTCTGTCTGTCTGTCTGTCCATCCGTCTGTCTGTCTGTCTGTCTCTCTGTCTGTCTGTCTGTCTGTCGGTCTGTCGGTCTGTCGGTCTGTCGGTCTGTCGGTCTGTCGGTCTGTCGGTCTGTCGGTCTGTCGGTCTGTCGGTCGGTCTGTCTGTCTGTCTTGCTATCCAGCTTTTTCCTCGGATATGTACATATATGCTATATCATGCATATATATGTACAAATACTCATATACATTACACATCTACAAATGTATATTATACATATATACATATACACACCCACCCACGGCCATCAAGCGGTCGCCCCTGGCTCTTTGGAGCCCAATCTGGTACTTGTCCGGCCAAGTGAGAAGTCGCATGGTATCGATCACATGAGCATCCGAAAAGAACTCCAGTACGTTCAGATGCAACTCTTTGTTGAGGATGCGCCAGCACGGGAGTGTTCCCAGTACCAGTGTTGTGGTCGCATAGGACATGACACATTGGTGACGCAGCATGTCCAATCTTCACCATGAGCTTCTGCTGGGGCTTCAGCATTGCACAATGCAATCAATGTGCAAGCAGCGCACACTCAGTCAGATGATCTCTAATTAATACAATTTGGATCAATTTGGTAATGATATGTGTGTTATTGGATATTTACTCATGGGGTTACTTGGCTCTGGTTACACCTTTTTTTCTGGTGGTGCCTAGGTTCTGGATCAACCCCTGCCAGTGCTATGCGTCTAGATTCTGCATCTACTTTGCCCCTTGGAGCGGAATCAATTCCAGATCCGGAGATGGCTTCCCCTACTAGGAACCTTGTTGACTTTGTCTTTGGTGGTGCTGGTATCCCGGCTGGGGTGGTTACTGATGAAGATGTTGCCCAGTTCAAGCCCAAAATCATCGACTGGATTCGCAGCAACACATTGTGCTTAGAAACCATGGATGCAAAGTGTGCAGATGATGTGGAACGTATCGATGTGACTTTGGGAACCATTAGGATCGCCCAGGGTGAACTTGATCAACTTCATGAAGAATTCCGCCATCATTCTGAGAAAATTCACAAAGCCAGGGCGACCATGGTTTCTAAATGGAGAAGTGGGTCAATTGCCTATGGTTCTACTTCTGGCCCCAATCCTTTGGAAGTCAAGATCAAGCAGTTGAATGACTGGGCACTTTCAAAGTTGACAGACGCCCGCAAACCAGTGACCAACAAAGAGACTTTCATCATGAACCTTGACAAGAAATTGGATGGTGAAATTATGTCCCTGATTCGCAGCCTGAAGGGCCCTGAGGATTGTGATCCAGAGTGTGACTTGCTCTTGAAAGAATTGGAGGAAAAGTTCGATGACTTGCATGTTGAACCGTTGGAACCACCAGTGAGTGCTTCCAATGCCCACAGTGCCCTGGAAATGACTGCGCCGACACTTTCCCTTCAAAAATGTATGGAACTAAAGGATGGCCCTGAGAAAAAGGCTTTGTTGGCTGATCTTGAAGCTGCTGTGGCCAATACTGAGGCCCACCTAGTGACAAAAACATTAAATTAATCATGTCTATTTGATCTATCTGATCCCATTGAGGTACACATGTGAACAGCAGTAGTGCCTTAAACAATCCCTGCAGGGCTCTCATGCTGAACCTGGCTCATTGAACGAGTTGCCTCCGGCTGTTCCAGCTCAAGAAGCCCTTGATGAGTTTCCTGGCACCGTTGCAGATGCTTTGAAGCGAAAGGACACTACGCAGTTGGAGGTGGATTAGGGATTAAAAATAACAAGCCATCACCATCATAGGGGGAGGTATAAGTTGCCATTCTCTGTTTATTTTGTTCCTATCATATATATATATATATGTATATGGGTATGTTTCAAAATGAGGTGCCCTTTTTGGCCCCCAAAAAAAAACCTGCCAGGGGTAATTTTTTGGGATGGCTTTTGTCCCGCAAAATGTTTGCTTTAAAGAGGAGAAAAGGGCACCTCAATTTGAGACATACCCAATATATATTCAAACAGAAAAACATTGTCTTGCACACTCCATCTTACCATAAAAAGCGGGATGTTGCCATCTTGGACCCATATGGTAATTGTTCGGGCTGGCTGTGTTGCCAGGTGGATCGTGTGAAAGCTCTGCATGAACAGTACCGCGATGACAAGGATGCTGTGTTGACCCCAACAGGTGTCCACTTCATTGGACCAGGGGGGCGAGTGGAAAACGAGGCAGAGCATTGCGCCAGATTGGCACACAATTGCAGGATGAGATTTAATCGAAGCTTCACAGGTCTGGGAATTCAAAACTGATGAAATTTGCTGATCAATCTGGGTGCCCTTTTCCTGACATGTTTGTTCTTTTTCCCAACAAAAGGGTCGCCTCTGAACACTGCACTATTATTATTTTAGTGATTCATGTTTCTTTGGTAGGTTGTATTATATGAAAAAGGGTATCCCAAATTTACCTATTTGTTTTTATGTAGATTTGGTCATAACCCAGTTAATGTCCATTGTGGCGCAGTATGCCCATAGAATCCAGCATGACGCCCACGAGCCCCATTCAGGACCGTCTTGCCCGCCTCAAATATTGGACCTGTACAACTCCAGGAAGGGCAGTTCCTTGGTGTATTTGTGGGCAGGGGTGGGTCATGGCATGTGGCAAACTAGGGCAAGTTCGATCATGTTCAAAGTTGGAAACATCAACAGCATTTCCAGTTTGAAGTTGCACATGCGCAAATTGAAGCATAGTGGCTTCAAGCTGAAGAGCACTATCCATCCCTTTCCTCAATGTAGGTTGCTCTGCTTGAGGTGCCACTGTTAAATTTTCTTTTCATGTTGATTGGGCCCCCACATGGCCCTAGCCACTGTTTAAATCTTTGACCTTTGTTTTTACCAATGTCAGTATGTTTAGATATATGTACATATATATATATATTGTTTCTTGCGGTTCCAATCCCCCAATGTGAAACAATGTGATAGGTGTATCAAATTTCCCGAGCCCCTGGATTTTTTGGATTCATGTCCCCAAGTTAAACGTTGGTTATGAAGCCCATTAATCATAATTATATCAGTGTCGTCAACCAGTACTAGTGTTATTGAAGCTATAAACCAACTTAGCTATTGTGGGGGCGGGCCACATTGTAGTTGGAATATGCCTATGTCGAGATATAAATGTTTGTTATACATCAAAATACAGTAAATCAATTGGAACTTATATTGATAAATGGCTTATTGTACAATGGTTAACTTCTGGTGTCATCAAAGGTGGCAATTGAACACTGGAGGTTCGAGTGGGCACATCATCTATTAATTGAAAGGATTTTTTTCCATCTAGCCATGTTTGATTAAAGGAAGGTATATTTCGATTGTATAAAAAATATATCTTGGGATTTAACCAATAACCACCCAATTGACACTGAAAAAAGGGATTCAACTATCAACACTTGGGACCAAACCAACAAAGATAGTGCGCAGTATAGCGGGACTTGAAAGTTTGGGTGCAATATGTTACCTGTATGTATGCAACTGTTGTGTGATGTCATAGCTGCTGCGATGGGTCACACAATCCATTAATGCCTCTTGGCTCGCCAAGGCCGAGACAAGATTGTTGAAACCCTCTTTGAGGACTATGTGCAAGCCAATGAAGATTGGATGAGGTCGGCATTGTTGGTGCAATTGACCCAGTCATCAACCCAGCGCCGGCGTGGCAAACATGTCATGATGCCCTTCAGAGATGTCCGTAGCAAGTTTGGGGCAGCACTAGCTCAACAGATATTGGCTGACAAAAAGGCCTTACAAAACAACAAAAGCCCTGCAGACCCCAATACGTACTTTATGGCCCATCCAGAAGCCAAGGATGATGAGGAATCCCATCTGAATTTCTTTAGTTTTGGGCTTTGGGTTTCCACATGCTTAATGCTTTTGATACAGTTGTTAAAGATGTGGATGATAATATATATGATTTCCATATCCAACAGGGCTTGTATCCAACCAGGGCTTATACAAAACCTAGGGTGTTGTTATCCTCTTGCTCCCACAGGGGTCAAACAATGAATCTAGGATTGGAGCCTTCTGCGTGTCTGGGATGCCCTGGAATTTGAAGACGAGAATGAAGAGTCAATCTCAACAGCTTTGCATGCTACCGGTGATATCGATGAACAAAATCGAAAGAACTTTTGCAACTTGTTAGCCTAGCAGCATTTATTTTTCATTTTTCGAATACAATATTGCTTCAAACATAAATACTATACATATATACACAAAATACTAGCATTTATGTTTGAAGCTATGAAATGTTGTGGAAACAAAACAAGGCTGTTTCTCACCCAACCGCGGCTATGATGCTACCCAGTATCAGGAAAAATGCGATGCTGCCAGGGATGCAGAAGCTCAAGTCCTTGCCATGGCTGCAGGGGGGTGTCCAAAGTCAGGGTTTGGGGTCTGGTGCAGGGAATGGAGTGGATGCTGGCTTACTTCCTGATCGCAATCAACCTCCGAAGAAGACTAAGCCTCCGAAAACTATCAGTAAACAAATGACGGGGTGCATATCCCAATGCAGTTCAAAGATGACAGAAATTCTTTCGTGGCAAGCCAAGCTGGCTGAGAACAAGACTGGATTGATTCTTGCAAAAAAAAAAACGTTCTTTATTCTTTACCTCAATCCCAAGGGGTGTACTTACCTGCTAATAATTTTGACCACAAGTCTCATCCCCTGAGGATAGCCACTGGTAGTTGGATCCATAAGGATGTGTTTTTGATCCAGCCTATTTGTTGACAATCTTCCACTTCGGGAACCATTATACATCATAATGGTGATCCCAAATTTTCTGCAAAGATTATGTATATTAAAAATCATATCCCTGTCATTTTAGTGAATTAGTGTTTTTACCATAGTGCCATAGGGGATCTGTTGTCACACTGAGGACGACTGAGTTGCTTGAGGGGTTCAAGAAGGAGTTGCAAGGGCGATTGGATACACTTCAAAAGTCCAGATCAGAATTGGAGCAACTCTTCGCCCAACGACTCGACGATGTCCAGATTGAGATGCCAGAACATGGTGACTTCAAACAGAAGGTTTTGGTCGCGATTCGAAACTGTGAATCAGCATTTACTTCCTATGCAGGGAGTGTGCGTTCCATCAAAGCTGTTATCGACACCCTCCTTCAGTAGTATCACGTTTTTTCATGTTATCTATTCCAGGTTGGAGTATTGCTGTTATTGTTGGTAGCAACCTGATCTTAATGGAGAATCTTTGCTAACACCCAACCAAAAAAAAAGTAAAAGATCTTATATGGTGCCAAAGCCGGTTGGTTTCCCAGGAACCGGCGAAAAAGCAGGCCAAGGCCAAGTCGAAACCATCCCCCAATGGTCCTCCTGGTGATGTGCAAAATCATGGTCATCATGATGGGGAGCCTGCGACGTGAGCGGATGTGACCTTGTGGATGGGTAGATTAGGGCGATCCTTAACATACCCGGAGTGCTGTCTTAGCATTTAAAGGACTGACCGATCTATATACATACATAGCTTTATTTAACTATATACTAGATAGATTGAAGTTATCAAATTTCCATTGCAGTAAAATTCTGAGAATTGCTGAGCTGCTGAACCTTAGTGCTGATAAGGGTTGGACCCCGTGCTATGCAGCACCACACTTTTGATATCACATGCTGCCGTGAGAAGCAACATCTTGGGGAGGAAAAAATGTTTCTGGCTTGCATGTGGTAGGGGTTTGGGGTTTGGTGCCAGGCCTTAGCCATGGACAGGTTTGTTTCCAACCATGATGTGAAATTTGAGACTATCTTGGTCATGAAACACAATGAAAAGACATGAAAGATGCATGATACCCCAGGATATCCAATCCAAGCGAACTACCCTGTTCAGATAGCTGAACGTTTTTCCCATGCGCAGGTGCTGTGCTGAAAAAGACAAAGACAACATCACCACTGTACTCATTCCTGCTGAAAGAAGCTGGTTTGGGTGATTCTTGGCTAATTTTTTGCATGTTCCTGTACATGTCAGTTCAAGAAGGAACACCCATTCAGAAACATACACCCATATATATATATATATGTATACACAGATAGGTAGATAGATAGATAGATAGATAGATAGATATAATATCCAACATGTTCCTGTATATCTCTTTCAATTTTTGTGGCCATGTTAACATTTCGAATAAGGAAAGCTCGTTTAGAAAGACGCAAACTTTGATGCACTATGTCAACAAGGACTTGTAGAACCAAGGGCGTTGTGAGGGGACCCGGCAATGTTGAGTAGGTTTTCCCAGTTAAGATTCTATCTCATATTGGGGAAACATTTGTATAATTAATAGATATATTAATATTAAACATATAAAAATACAGATTTCAGGTGTTTATCCGGGGCAGTCTTGAGCAATCCAGTCAACTTTGTGTTTAGTGGTTCAACCTGGCTACCCAAAGCATGTGTGAAACCCCCTTGGTCATGCTTCCAGCAGGAGTTCGAGATGCATGGTGTGTCACTACAGGGGCCATGCCGATCTTTAGCAACAGCTGGGTGTGATGGAAAATTCTCATCGAATGTCCAGCGTGACATCTTGAGGCGGGTTTCGAAACATGACCCTGACGAGGCTTGGCAGAACAGCTGCTGAATCAGCCTTGGTGTCAAGTGAAACCGGATTTTAGGTCTGTGAGCACCATGTGATATGTACTTAAATAATAAAATAACATCTTCAATCTGGCATATCTGTTCTATATATATATACACATATGCCCGAAACCCATTGAGCAAGGTAGGACCCCCAGTGAGTAAGTCCATGTACCTTCATCTGGTTGTAGTACTAGCATATACACCAATCTACTTAACCACTTGCCCAGTTTTCCCTCTTTGAAAAGCGTGCCTCTGCAACAGGTGCCAATCGATTGGGTTGAAGCTCCTGTCCAGAAACAGCGTGGTCCCAATGGTGTCGAGATGAGGACTGTTCAGCCATGTTTTGGATCACTCATGAGCGTGGACGATCAAAAGTCCCCAGACCCTGCTCCATGTTGTGTAACTCTGCCTAAAAGCAGCAGTGCCATATCATTCATATATATATATATATATCTCTCTCTCTCTCTCTCATATACCCAGGAAAATCCCACTTGTTCTTCCACATGATTTGGTCATGAAGATGCCCCTCATCAGCGACTCTGAGATCAAAGAGTACTGGGATCACCTATCTGCCTGCAACAGCCCTCTAGCAAAGGTCAGTGAAACAAAGACCCATTACCCCCTCTGGATCTGGGGTGATGAGGCCCAGTACCGGGAATCGGGAGATGAGGTGTTACTGATCAGCTTGGGTGCGGTTCTGGACCAGCGAAAATATAGTGTTGAAGCATGCTTTCCCATCTGCGTTGTGCGGACAGAAGCTAGCCTTGGTCAGGCCTACGATGTCAAGTTTTCTTTGGGATGAAATCTAACCTGATATGGTGTTCGTGCTTGTGGCTTTCCCCCAAACTGAACATGTAGAATAGCTGATCAAAAAGTCTTTCCCAAGTTCAATAGAACTAACTATTGTTTTTCACTGTTTGCTGAAGCCCTGGTCAGACTAGGAACTGAAGGTGGGTTTCTCAACAGTTTTTGCCATCTTGGAGGCTGTGACTTGCAAGATTCTTTGAGTCACCAGTTTTGAATCTTGAAAGATGTGTTGGGTACAGTTCGCTCACTTTTCCCCAAAAAAATCAAGACACCCAGAAGCTTAGCGCCTGTTGTCCCCCTCAGGTAGTCCAGTCCTTGCAGATGTTGTACAGGGACGGTGTGGAGATGCCTGACGGGAAGAGGAGACACTTTGCAGTCTGTGAAATCCGTGGAGACTGGAAGTGGCAAGCTGACGCTGGTCAATGCTTTTAGATATTAAATGAAACAGATTGCCAAACCCCTCAATACAATCAGTCTGCATACTTGCGTATGGGTAGTGATTGGTTCCACCTCAGGAATGGCTCCAACTCTCTTCTTATTATTTGTCCAACCAAATATGTCATGCTTGCCGAGCCAGAGTACCATCCTACGTTACTGCACCCTCGCAATTGGCTGCCCAATTCCGACACACCACTGAATCTTTTCTGGTTGAATCCTGCAAGGGAGGTGATCACACCAGACTCTTGGTTTCTACATGTTGTATTCTTTCCAATCGATTTTTTCTGAAGTGGTTAAATCATCTCGTATTTTGAAATCCAAGGGGAAACCATTTTATGTGGCAGCCCAGGTCCACTGGTGAATTTGCCATGCTTCAAAATTGAGATGATTCGTTGGGACGGAATGCATACAATCAATCTTGGCATTGACTTGTGGATTGCTGGGTCTGTCATGAGGAAGCTCTTGCAATATGATGTGTGGGGAGGACTGGACATGGATGAAGGGGACCGCCTTCTCCTTGCATACGACTGTTTCAAGGGCTTTTGCAGGACCCACAAAATACAGTAGCTTGTCCAGAATGTCAATGATGTCCTTAATTTACCCTAAATAGTGCCCATGCAAGCGGTGATTTTGGTGATTTCCTTCAAAAAAAGTATAAACACATATGTTCTCCTCTTTGAAGGATCTGCTCTCATATTGAGGCATAGTATGCCTCGATTTCGTCCCTGGCGTCTGAAGAGCAAGCAGCATCCATATCCGGAATTACAGAGCAAGGCTTGGAATGTGACTTGGATCAAAATTACCATGTGACCCCAAGCCATGTCGCATATTCAAGAAGGGGATCATCATGCCTAAAATTGTATAGTATAGTACCATCAGGTTATCACTTTTCTGCAGGCCCAAGAACACCATGAGAAAACACCTTTCCCATCCCAGGGCCTGTCATCTCTGCTGGGCTGAGGCCAGGTGCGTTGTTGCATGGCTCTGTGATGAAGTGGTGGGTTTGGCGAATGGTGCATACAGGGATGACTGGATTCCCCTTCTTGCTTCTTGCACGTGGCTTGTTCTATGTTTTGGAGTGGAAGTTTGTTATTAATATTTTATATGATTATTAGGTAGCCAAGTTCTGGTTAATCAGGGTTTGATCACCACCCTATCCATCCGAACATATGTTTCCCATGTCGTGCACAACCTGCTCGATTCCAGAAAATGGGCCTGCCCAAAAACCATGCTCATTCAGCGCACCCATTATAATGAAGAATCACCAGTGATCCAATAATGTTTGTTTATCAACAAAACTGAGGTGGCATATAGCAGAGTGGCATCGCAATGTGGAGATGATGCCCCGGTACCTATCGAATGACCAAGCAATGTTCCTTCAAGATCTCTGCGATGGGTGCGTAAGTTTCTACTTGAAACTTGCAAGTATGGCGATCGAAAGTGGGGAGTTGTTGTTCCCTGTGCGGCCAAAAATTCATGCAACTCAACAGGACATGTTTGATGATTTTTAGTGATCTTTTCCCTGGAGGTAAGATGAATTCGTTCAAAAAAAGAAGGGTTGAAACAAATTGTGCTATGTATGTTTGTTGTTTGATCAAGCTTGTTAGGCATATCAGGAGCTGGCTTACATCCAAACCATGGACCGTGTCTGTGCCAAATCTATGCATTTTTTTGTGCGTTCATCCCTTGAATTGTGCAAGCTGGGGCAATTGGGTAAAGCCCACCCTAAACATAAACAATGTTTCTTCTTGTGGCTGATTTTGCAACAACCAGGTCTCAACCACAGATTTTTCGCGGGTTACAAGCCTGAAGATTTTATCGGAAAAATTGCAATTGTTGCATCAGCTGGCAACAATGAGAACTGCGAATATATTGCGCTGAAAAGGTTTTATCTGGGGTCTCCAGCTTTGGGTTTAGCATTTTTTGGTGTTTTATTCTCTATTTCTCACCTGCCAGGTGAGGGTTGTTAGATTTTATCAGAGCTGTTCTCCTCATCCTCCTCCTCCGCCTCGTCCTCCTCCTCCTCCTTCCTCCTCCGCCTCGTCCTCCTCCTCCTCCTCCTCCTTCCGCCTCCACCTCCTCCTCCGCGTCCTCCTCCTCTTCTACCACCTCTGCCTCCACTTCCGCTCTTCGCCAACTTCGGAGCTCAGTGCGCACTGCTGGACCTCAACCTGGGACCTTCCCAGCTCAGTGCGCACCACTGGACCTCAACCTGAAACCTGCCTAGCTCAGTGCGCACCGCTGGACCTCAACCTGGGGCCTTCCGAGCTCAGTGCGCACCGCTGGACCTCAAAGGCCAGATAGAATGCCAGAAGATATGCCAGATAGAATGTCAGATAGAATGCGAGAAGATATGCCAGATAAAATGCCATAAGATATGCCAGATAGAGTGCCAGGAGATATGCCAGATAGAATGTTAGAAGATATGCCAGATAGAATGCCAGAAGGTATGCCAGATAGAATGCCAGATAAAATGTCAGATAGAATGCCAGAAGATATTCCAGATAAAGTGCCAGAATGTTTGCCAGATAGAATGCCAGAAGATTTGAGTAGATAATATGCCAGAAGATATGCCAGATAGAATGCCAGAAGATATGCCAGATAGAATGCCAGATAGAATGCCAGAAGATATGTCAGATAGAATGCCAGAAGATTTGCCAGTAACACAATGTATAAATGTCATGGTGGGGATCACACGAAGTAAAGTTTTTTTTAGTGAACAATGTTGTCTTTCTCCATATATAGCCACAACTGCTGAAGGCAAAAGTGCCATGCAGAACTTGGTGAGATCTCTGACCAGGAAAGTGATTGAGCCGTGTGCTTTTGGAAATTCGAAATTCATACCCACAGATCAGGCTATAGATTCTCCCATCTTAGTTCCACTTTGAAACCAGATAATTGATTACAAAACAACGCATGTCTGATGTGTGTGCTCTTGGAGCAGCTGCAATTATCTGCAACTTTCACACGTATGGTTCAAAAAGTCATGTGTGCCAGCTGCTGTATTCCCCATTTGGTCTGGGTGAGGCATGGGAAGCGGCGAGGATCTGTGCAGAGTGCATGGGTGGCTTCAGTTCAAGGTTCCCATAAATGCCACTTTTCCCTGAGCATGGTTTTTGGGCAGGCCCATTTTTTGGAATCAATCAGCATGTGCGCGACATGGGAAACATATGTTCAGCATATGTCTGGGAGCCCCTGGGGAAGAAAATTGATGTGCAAAGATTGCAAAGGGCTACGTAGTGGTGGATTGTAATGTGAAAACCCCCCGGATTTTGCTAAACCATGGTTTATTAATTAGGGGGTACTCCCCCAATAGTCATGATTTGATACTTAAATGGTACCTTCCCAATTAAACAGCCTAGGGGTTAATTAATCCAGGGTTTACATTAATGGTATCACGGTATCACTTCAAAGTTTCTTTGCCTTGAAAGATTATGAGATTGCTAATTATCTCCGAAATACCACGGTGCTTTGGCTCACACGTGATGTTGACTTTGGCAAAGGGAAGTGACCATGCCGAGCAACCAGGCTCTTTCAGCCCGCAGACACTGAAACCTGACCTTTTCATACCTTTTCAAGTAACAATCTGGGCAAATTATAGTAATTCACTAACCTGAAATTATAATTTACCCAGAACAATGGATCCAAACCAGCCTTAAATTCGCAGCAACAATATGCTGAGCCAACTTTGGGGTCAACATGGGTCAACCCCAGGCGCAGCCCGGAGCCCCCAAAACCCCCCCTTCCCCAGCCCCGCGCACGGTTGCCGATCCACCTTGGCCTGAGCAACTTTGGATGGTCGTGAAGCCAGTTGGCCCAGCAAGGGGATCATGAAGGGAAGATCAAGGGATACCCATAGGATCCATGTATGGTATATATGCTAACATTGGGGGTATATTGATGGGATGCATGTTACCATATATATAGCATACATGGATCCTATGGGATATGAAGGGGGTATCTCATATCTACATATATAATCATATAATATATATATATATAAACACCATGCTATTCACTTCGGTAAACCATCTATTTCTATGCGCCATGGCTTCCAGGGCGAACTGTTAGTCTTTTCGCCGGATCGGTGGTTGAAACTTAAGTTGTTGATATGTTCAGAACAGGAATCATGCCAGGTCATGTTCAGACAACTTACATGCGGATTAACATTCACCTTCTTTCAATCGATTTCATCCTTCTCTCACAAATGAATCTGCAAACCAAATTTGACACAAAATAGTCGGGTGCTTCCATGCCCATTGCACCAGCCGCCGTTTTCTTACAAACATCACTAGCTGTGCGCGCCATTGCGGCACGCGCAATGGCGCGAGAAAATGCGTGCAGCGTAGGTGAACTCGCAGGAGTCAACGCATCCCGTCTTGCAACTCAACCCACGATGCACGCGGCACTTCTTAGCATGTTGGTCTATGTTGGTGACCCAAACTGCATCATCTACATGCATCTACATGCATGAAGGTGCCTTACGCGCAGCAAGTTCAATCTTATATTGTTGCCAATGAGAATGTTGATGGAGGGTGCAATCAGCATGAAAATGACAACGCGCGCTTTGTCCGCTTGCTGTGCGGTTCTAAGGTGTCAAACAAACTTGAATATTGCGTTGTCTTGTGCGTCTGTCTGCAGAACTTGCGTGTGTTACTTGCAAATGAAAACCGCCAGGCTCTTGTTGACCTGGGCACCGTTGCCGAAGTGCATCCACAGCGCTGGAAACGTCTTTACATCGCTGCGAACGCAATTCAGCCTAAAGACTACCCAAGTCCACCCGGTATGGAAAACGAGTGACCCGGCGTCAAATGAACCATCATGATGTTCATTCAGACAATCCCCATCCAAAAACACGGATCAGAAGCTATACACATAGCAAAGTGATAGCCTGCAGTGGGGTGTGACCGCCAATCCATGAATCAAAAAAATCTACACGCTCATGTGACCTATCTGATGTAGCAAACTAGAGTACAGCGCGCATTGCTTTGATCCAGCCTTTCCGAGATGAAGATGTTCGGTGATGTTTGGGGATGAAAGTCTCATGATTGTTCTTGCTGCGGCACCTGGACGTACAAAGGATGACTTGAACTGCGTATCGGGCTTTCAGATCTTTCAGATGTAATCACAAAAAAATATGGAAGATTGACACAATTGATGAATATTCTGGAAAGGAAAAAACAACAAAAGATAACAAAAGTTGGCACTTGTGTTGCACAAAGCATGCACAATCCGCATGCACTTTTGCCACCCGGATCCAAAAGGGCCATGGGATCCACGATCCGAAAAAAACCGCTCCCCAACAAACCGCCGCCTTCCGACTGACTGGCGGCATCTCTGAATTGCAATCCTCTGGATCGGACCTCCTGGGTGAAGCTTCGGCAAGAAGCCGCCATTTTCCCATAGCTGATACGATTACTGGTTGGTGGTTGACTTATACCCCTCTGAAAAATATATAAAAATATGACTTAGTCAGTTGGGATGATGACATTCCCAAGATATGGAGAAATAACAAAATCATGTTCCAAACCACCAACCAGCTATGATAGAATACATGATACATGATAGAATAAGGGATAATAGCTGGATCATGTCTTATCATAGCATTATCATGTATTATCATGGGACAGGGATTATCATAGAATTGTATCAGCTATTATCATGATAATACTATGATAATGATAATTCTATGATAATTCTATTATAATACTGAAGTCCATAAGGGATCAGGGCTGAAGTCCCTGAGATTCCATGAGTTCTGTCCGTATTGTCCGTTTTACGCACCAAAATTAAAGATTCTTTGTAAACAGTCCAGTCAGAGGTTCAATTCCCACGGGCAGAAAACAAGCATATGCAGCATCAGTTCATGTCGATTCTATGGCTTGTGACTTTGCCGGTCTTGCCAGCCTCTCCAATAGTGGTGAGACTCCGCTTACGCGGACGACAGTCATCCAATCGATGCGGAAAAACCTGAGGAATCGGGACAAACTTGTTGCAGAATGATGCAGAATGTCTACGGGTGGAATCTGCGTGTGAGGTAAGAAGAACGCAGCCTCTTCCTCCAACCATGCTCTCATAGCTGCGAAGCGTTTGACGGCTACAAGTATGTTCGACAAGTATCCTAAGGATCATAGCTAACGTCTTCCAACAAAAGCGACGGCTAAGGCGGTGTAGAACCAAAGTTTCCATGAATCAATCCTGCATAAAGGCTGCTCAGAGTGGAGCAACCCCTCAAAAAACGAACTTGATTTGGGATTCCTACCAGCCACTGCCTAGTCATGCCGTCATCCTTCACTGGGGAGCCCCACACCGCAGTCAATACCCATGTGCCAGCAATGGCAAGAGCAGTGGCATTCCTCACAAGGACATGTTTCAAAAAATCTCACTCTGACTGTTGGTCAATTTCTCCCAGGACAACAGTTTTTTCCAACTGCAGGACCACTGCAGGATCCCGCCAAACA